>CH002532.1:2761-18718 GCA_000149265.1 Ciona savignyi | reverse complement strand
AAATCAAATTTGCCACGTAAGTTCACCATAATTATGATGAGATGTGTTTTTTTTATCCCCATGTTGAAACAACGACATTTGTTGGAGAGTTGTCATATTACCTCCAAGCTCACAGTGTGTTGCATGCATGACTATTATATATATTTAGAATAGGATAGGATATTCATGTTTATCCCCGTGAACGAGAAAACCAAGGTATTTAACACACAGGCAATCGTCAGATCACCTCACACCCACCGTCGCGTTACCGGAGCTATTGCTGTGTGTTGTGTATGGTTTACACCATGCATGGGCAACCTACGGCCCGCGGGCCAAATCCGGCCCGCCAAGGCTTCTCATCCGGCCCGCCAATAAATTTTCTGGGGCTGTAGGCCTATGTAATATATCAACATTCATTTATTTTATATAATGTGTCTTACGTTCTCAAAATCGCTTTATTTATGTGTTTTAGGCCACTTTGGTTTTTTTTATTATTAATTTGGCGTTAGTCCGGCTCAAATAGCCGAAGAAATGGTAGCTTTATAATAGTGGCATAATCATACCTATGACGCAACAATCGTGTTGGGCTAGACTTATCCCTTCAGTTATTTATGGTGAAAATGCTGCCTATATCAATATAGGTAGGCCTATACATTTTTTATGGATATCCCTGTGCAAACAAAATTAAAAACATATTGCATGTAAAATAGCATTACATGAATACAATCCAAACCCACAAAGATATGTACCTAGCTTACACTTAAAATCACAATTACGGCTCCGGCCCTCAGTCAAGTTCCAAATGCACATTTTGGCCCCCAGTGACAAAAGGTTGCCCATGCATGGTTTACACATTCCTTTAATTTAATAGAACCCATTAAGCCACCGGATTCAGGCAATGTCCGTAAAGTGCCTTGCCTAGGACGCAACTGACTGGCTAGCGACCAGTTTCGAATCTGTAACCCTACGGCTGAAAGGCGATGCACTTAACCACTAAACTAATCTGTTGGACGAAAATTTAATATAGGGATACTCATGTATATCCCCTCAGGATGATAAAAAAACTGGTTGTTCTAACACAGAATACCACAGAATATTTCTTTTCCATAGTTATCTACATGATAGCGCATTAAGTGTCAATGGGCTCTACTAAATAAGTGGTTTAATTTATTTTTGTCTCAATAGTATAGATGTATTCACATTTTGAGATTTTTATACAAGGTTATTGTTCGATAATAAATACATAATCTGTCGACTTTCGACCTATTAGTAGTGGTAGTTCTGTTATTAAAATTAGTTCTATGATTGTGGTACTTACAAGGTAAGAAGTAAAATCATTAACTATTCCAAGTATACTATACTAACCCTAGTTTTAATTCTACAAAACTTAAATTAATTAACAGGAAACCCTTTTTACAGGTTATGGTATGGTTAACTGGGGGTCACTATGAACGAAACTTTGCCGGAAGAGTTGATGGGACAGCGCTCTCTGGAATGAACAACGTGGTCACTGTTGTCCTAAATTTCCGCGTAAATGCTTTCGGATTTTTTTCACTTGGAAAGGGAAGTCTCTGCCCCGGAAATCTTGCACTGTTAGATGTGATTTTGGCACTGAAGTAAGGATACAACATGTTGTAAACACTTAATCATATTAATTTGAGACTTTTAACATTTTGGTAAATTTACTAGTTGGAGCAATGTCAATATAGTGCCTTGTCCAAAAACACATCATGCCACTACCGAGTAGCTGGTTTGTATTCATAACCTTCTGTGTGATGGTGAGAAAAGTCAGACGTGTAGCAAGATCACTTTCTTGTGTAATGATATTGTAATATAATTTAACAAAGCTAGGATTATTTGATATGGCACTAAAATGATGCTGTAAGTGTAAAAAAACATTTATTCAGAACATATATTTTTTCCATTTTTTTATAGGTGGATACAGAAAAACATATCGGCCTTTGGAGGAAACCCCGAAAATGTGACTTTGTTCGGCGAAAGCTCAGGGTCGGGTATGACCCATCTGCTAACGCTGTCACCTCTATCACGTGGCTTGTTTCACAAATCAATTCAGCTGAGCGGTTCAGTGCTGTCCCCATGTAAGAAACTGTGTTTCTAAATTCTGGGCTGACCAACCAGATAGTTTTGGTTAAAAATTTCTCCATATACTACTAAAAAGTCTCTGCTGCCAGCCAGCGGGTTGGGCAGTCAACCAAATGGTGCCGAGATTAAAACTTGCCGTGACTATAGTCCTATGTGTCTTTTAGCAAAGTACTTATTTGATACAAGTTTGTTAATTGATCACAGGTCTTTTCAACATTATAAAAATTACAGATGGCTGTTGGTAAAATGAACGTACTGTTTCCTTATTAGATTAATGTAGAGAGATAGTGATACAACAATAAGTGCTCTCTTTTTAATATTATATTCCATTGTTCAGAGGTTTCTAACCTTTTTTTAAGCTACAACCATGATATCATATACTATGATGTATACTTTACATTTTTAGTTACTAACGCATAAGTTCTTTTTAAATGCCAATCCATTGCAATTCTTAATTTTCAGTCCTATGTGCTGAAGAAATTTCAGATGCGACAAACATCTTTTTAAAAGCACTGAATATTGACAAAATGTTGGACGAAGCAGTTATCATGCAGAAGTTGCGTAGTACATCCATAAAGGACATTATGGCTGCTCAGAGTGGAATGACAGTAAGTTCGAAATCAATTCAATCAACAAGCTACAGATAGTGTGGCCTTTACAAGATTGCTGATTGCGTTGTCTGATTTGTTCTGTCTGCCTATTGCACATTTTAGTGAAGTAGAATTATATTAAACAGCAAACTTGCTTCAAACACACCCACTTGCTGACATAAGGTACAGAACTTGATTTTAATGCTGAAGATGGTTCTTAAAATAAATCTCTCATTTAATCCAAGAGAAATTTATTGGACTTGGCTTTGACTTTGGTATATGATACATTTGAATGGACACCGTCTTTCTCATTTATGCAAGACAATATCATATCTTTGTAACAAAAATGTATACTTGCTGTTTCTGTTCAAATGTATGTGTTTTATGCAACAGCTATTGTTTTCCTACTTTAACACATTTTAAGTTTTTAAGTAAAAACACATTTTAAGTAAGCATTATGTCTTATTTTGGTATTTTTATGCTGCTGAATATTAAAAAGTGTATTCAGAAGTATTAATTACGGTTCGTATTTACCAGGACTTCATCTCATTCAAGCCGATTGTCGATGGTCATGTGATAACGGATACCCCTGAAAACTTAATAAAATCTGGTCTGGTGCACCGACTACCTTTATTGGTTGGCTGCACCAACTCAGAAGGACTGGGCTTGCTATCTGTCAAAACATTTCGGGATTTTTATACCGGGATATCAGAGGAAAACACCAAAGCTTTGCTTACACAAATGCTTAAAACGAGTTTCAAGGTATGTGTACAACTAACAAATTGTAAAGCGACACTTAACTTCGGTTATACATTTAATAGTATTACTACTCCAAGTTTAGAATAAATTAGAACAAGTGGTTAACTTACCTTGTTAACAGAGCTATTCTAGTTTTTTGTTCAATCGATTGATGTTTATACTGTGTTGAAGCATGTTTTACAAAGAGCCTTGGTTATAGACACATTAGAGCAGGGGTTCTTAAACTGGGGGGCGCGCCCCCCTTGGGGGGCGTGGAAGCTTCTCAAGGGGGGCGCGAGCATGACAGTGACATATTAATGAAAAACAGCTCTATATTACAATCAACCTCGTATTTCTCGTTAACACTAATCCAATAGATTAATCTGTGATCTAGTTTTAAAAAAAACAATTTTGTCTGGGCTATAATCGTTACTGTTTTAATTTTCGCTCTCTTATTTTCCCCAAAAACAGTTGCATCCTTCACACAAAGCAGGGTAATGGCAAATAAATTATTGTTCTATTTTTTGTAAATTTGATTTTTGAGTAGGTGAGGCGTGAGCATGAAACACAAATCTCAAGGGAGGCGCGACTGAAAAAGTTTAAGAACCACTGCATTAGAGCAAAGAACGTTTCTGCTGACGTCGGGCCGTTGTCAGGAGAAATACCTGGTTGAACTAAAATATATTTCACTCTTGCACAGGGCATTGATTGTGAGGAGGCTTACCAAATAATGAAAGACGTTACTTTACGTAATGTGTCCCAAGACGACCCAACCCGCTACAGTCAACTCCACGGAGAAATAGTTGGTGATGCAGTGTTTGTTGTTCCCGCCATTATGACAGCCATTGCGCATACTTGTAAGTAAATTCTTTTCTGCACAGATTCCTATGTGTGTCAGGTAAAATATATACAGCTTGCCTTTTCCCTAAAAAAACGAGCTTTATATCTTTAAACCGCTATATTATATGTATAGCATACAATTTTTTTCTTTCTTTAAGGTAATTTACTGACATATTTGGTAGGTTGTACCAGCATATACTCCTGTAGTATTATGTATTTGCATATTAGGGTCATTAAATTTGGCCCAACAGGATAGGATAGGATATTCATCTTTATCCCTATGAATGGGAAAACCAAGGGGGTTAACACACGGGCAATCGTCAGATCACCTCCCCATCGTCGGGTTACCGGAGCTATTGTAGTGTGTTGTATATGATAGACGTTCCTTCAATTTGGTAGAACCCATTAATCCGCTGGGTCCAGGCAATGTCCGTAAAGTGCCTTGCCCAAG
The DNA here is from genome assembly GCA_000149265.1 of Ciona savignyi. Taxonomy (NCBI): domain Eukaryota; kingdom Metazoa; phylum Chordata; class Ascidiacea; order Phlebobranchia; family Cionidae; genus Ciona; species Ciona savignyi. Next base: position 14,017 of record CH002532.1, on the reverse strand, counting down.
GACACAACCGACTAGCTAGCGACCAGTTTTGCACCTTCAACCTTTCGATTGAAAGGCGACACACTTAACCGTTAGACCAACGGGCCGGACTTAAACAGGTTATGCAAGTAATACGTATAAGCAAATCAGGCAATAATATAACTATCATTGGATAGAATAGGATAGGACATTCAGGTTTTATCCCCATGAATGGAAAACTCAAGGGGCATCAACACATGGGCAATCAAATTACCTCGCGCCCACCTACGGTTTAATGGCGCTATTCCAGTATGTTGTGTGTAAAATACCTTGCCCAATGAAACAACTAACTAGCTAGTAACCATCCTTTGAGTTAGCTAATTACAACAAACCTTGAAATTTATTATTTATAATGTATTTCTCTGTAGCTTTAGGTCTTCCGACCTTTCTCTTTCAAATGACGCAGCAGCCTGACTTGAACCACAACAAAGACAATGGACCAACTGTGATGAAGAAGCCGTCTTTCGTTAAATGTGACCATGCGGATGACTTGTACTTTGTTCATGGTGTACCTTTCGTAAAGGGAGATCTTGAACACGAAGCAGATTTTACCGATGCCGAAAGAGAACTCGCTCGTAACGTGATGAAATATTTTACCAACTTTGCCAGAACTGGGTAAGTGCATTAGGCCCTTGTAGGAATGCCGCAGGTTTTTCACCCTAACTTCCACAGTGTTTTATATTACCATTTCCGCCCTATATATAAAAATGTCACTTTACAGAGACCCAAACAAAGGGACTGAGGTATCTGTTGAATGGCCACAGTATTCACTAGCCGAGCAGAAACACATGATTCTGCAAACGCCACTGCTGACAGGAGAGAAGCTAAGTCAAGACAGAGTGTTCATGTACACGCAGCAATTACCGAAACTTGGCAAAAGTTCTTAAGCGAATTAGTTGTAGCTGAATATACGATTGTTGTTCTGCCTTGATGATTGTGCACTTTAAAATTATATTTATTCGTGCTAGATGAAGTAATTGCCATATAATATAAACGCAATGCTCTTTCGAATGGTCTGTTTTAATTGGAAATCACGCAGTTAAAAATCGGATACGAATGCTCGAGACGTATTAATGAGTTTTCTTTAAATCCTCGGCGATATACGCTTTCTAAGATATACCCATCAATGTGATAACGTAGGTATCCAGTAAACGCGATCGGTTAAGCATGCAGAAAAATATAGCGTTATATTAAAATGAGTTTTTAAAATCAGTGGTGTGACGAAACAGTCATGTGGATTGTTTGAAGGCATATACTTAAAAGATAACTAAAGTTCAAAAAACGGTTTGGATACAAACAATTCCACCATTCGCCACTGGCGCAGTAGTTTTTAAATAACATGAAAATAGGTAGTCTGATGATTGTCCGTGTGATAACGCTCTTGCATTTTTCCATTTACCGAGATGGACCACTGACCACTATATGTTTGTACAAGCAAAAAGGTTTGGGTCCTATAAAATTTTTTACACGGTACCTATCATGTAATACATGATGTATCGTTTTTTTGAGCAGAAACTATTTGGTCCCCGAGTTACCCATCCAAAGGCACCCCAAGTGCTGTGAAACTATTATACTTCTGTGGGGTAATACATCTAGTAATTGGGTTTTGATCACGCCGGATTTTTGATGATCCGAATGATTCCTCCGACTGGTTAGTCTGGCGGTGTAGTGCAACGCCTTTCAACCGAAAGGTATAATGTTCGAAATTGGTCGCTAGCTAATCGGTTGTGTCCTTGGGCAAGGCACTTAACGGACATTGCCTGCACCCAGCGGATTAGTGGGTTTTACCAGATTGAAGGAAAGTGTCTATCATTCACAACACACTGCAATAGCTCCGGTAACCCAAAGGTGGGCGCGAGGTGATCTGACAATTGCCCGTGTGTTAACCCCCTTTGGTTTTCCTTTTCACGGGGATAAATATGAGTATCCTCTCCTATCCTACTTTAATTTTACATTATAAAACAAAAGAATATATGTATTCGGTTCCTTGAATGTGTAAATTTGTGGATCTGACATTTGTTTGTTTTAAACCCTGTAACAAATGTTAGAAGATAATAATGTATGATGTATTAGAAAGAGAATGACTTAGAAATGTGTTACATCGTTTACAGCTTTAAATGTATTTTTCACGAATGTTTGTTAGACGTTTGTAGTAACAATTACTAATTCGACGTGTCGTTTTTGAGTGTCGGGGTGAGTTTTATTTAAAAAATTTAGGATATACGATATCCAGATTTTAACTCGTGAACGTAAATCGCGGGACCGCGGGAGTTTTTTTCGGGCTTAGGTTCGAATCCATGAAGAGCTTGTTCCCAAGACCGTTTTTTTATGACCAACCCTGTATATAAATCGGTCTTGTTAACCGTTCGGTCCACACGACTGTACATAAAACGCGGGGGAGAAATCACAAGAGTAATCGTCGGATTACCTTGCGTCAACCTTAAAGTTGCCGCAGCTATTGGCTGTTGCATTACGACGAATATTTTGTAGGGTTCCAAAGTTTAAGGATACATCCTGTAGCATTTCGTATAGTATATACTTGTTTTAATTTATGTCTAAAACATTTTGTGTTTTAACGTCGTTTTTTTACTTTTCAAGTTTACCGACTCTCACGTATTATTACCCGTTCGTAATTATCACCTTGTACGCCCCTTTGTATTTCATCTGGTTTAAATCATTAACATAGTTTTTCCACCTAATTCCCCACAGTTAGTCAAACGTGCAGATGTGAAACGTCTGGCACGTAAACTTTCCGCACCTTGTAATTTCCCTATAACTTGCGTGATGCTAATAACGTACTAAGTAACTTGCTTCGCGAACGTAACTTTATATTGAATGAGACGCAGAATACAACTAAACCGAATCAAGAGTTATAGACTTCGAGTTTAAGATCAAGACTTTATAAATCGTGGCTACCATAACATTTGGTGGGCGTTCTGTGGAAACTAGACATTCCGCTGCGCAGCTCGCGAGAGACCGTTTAGGCAGCCGGCGAATCAAGCTCAGCCAACTACAAGCAATCAGCTTCAAAAAAAGAGCGAGACCACAAACCTTCCAGACAACAGCTGGTTTCGAACTTATAACCTTTCGTCTTCCCTTTGCCGATTCAGCTAACCGGCCGGTAGTATCGACCAAAATCACATGGGCGAAAGTAGAACATGCCATTCTGGCCAAAAAAAGATTCGATATTTTTGTAATAATTCGCTATTTTGGTAAAACCCCAGTGAAACACAGCAAGTGTAAGCTAGCTTTAACCCGAGTTACATAGGTACAATTTAACGAATTTCGTGATGTACTCTAAAAATGTAATTCTAAAAAAAAAGAATTTCGGTGAATAAAATATCTTCCAAATCTCCCCATGCGACTGGGGTTAAAGTTGTAAGCATCTAAAACGAGCTCCATAACAATAATAACAATGGTCAAATGGAGAGGTCAAGGTGTTGAAAGTCTTGAAACCTGTCTTCTGTGCGGCTTTGATTAATTAACCACTATCCTGCCGATGTGAAACTACACGGTAAGTTAATTTTCATAATGTATGCAGAAATGTATATAGTTTCTTTTTTAGTACAGTGGATTATGAATTTTGGTTACGAATACGTTGTTTGTTAGTTAATACCGTAGCCAGTCATCAACTTATATGATACTACATATGCTTTATCACTTTTATTTTCTGAGTGAGGAAATTTATGTTTTTATTAGATATTCATGTTTTATGATTATTTTGTGACAAAACATCAGATATGTATAATAAAGGTAGGATAGGATAGGATATTCATCTTTATCCCCGTGGATGGGAAAACCAAGGGGGTTAACACACGGACAATCGTCAGATCACCTCGCGCCCATCGTCGGGTTACCGGAGCTATTGCAGTGTGTTGTTTATGATAGGCATGTTCCTTCAATTTGGTAGAACCCATTAATCCGCTGGGTTCAGGCAATGTCCGTTAAGTGCCTTGCCCAAGGACACAACCGACTAGCTAGCGACCAGTTTCGCACCTGCAACCTTTCGATTGAAAGGCGATCACTTAACCGTTAGACCAACGGGCCGGACAGGTAAATATACCCAGAAACAATAGTACGGTAACACCCCTTAATATGTTTCGCTTCGGTCCCGTTTCGGTCCGTTTCTGTAACTTAGTGCAAGCCTGTTAGAGTTATGCCCCTTTCATTTATGTATCTCTTGGTATGTACAGATTGAGAACTATCGCAAATTCAATCTATTTGGGTGATTATTTTGTGACAAAACATCATCAGATTTGTATAATAAAGGTATCTATACTCAGAAACAATAGTAACACCCCTTTATATGTTCCGTTTTGGTTTCGGTCCGGTTCGTTCCGGTAAATCGTCTTACCCACAGCTTTCATAAAACTTATGTTTGGTAAAGTCAGTTGGTACCGGTACCTATATTATAAAAAAATGTATAACAATTACACACCTCATTATTGAAACAATGCATTAAAAACCTTTTGCATGCTTGCCATACTGGTAACACTTAACTTGATCAAACTTAATCTTTAGTGGTGCAAATGGACTCTGTAGATAAAGAACAATACGATTATGAACAAACAAAAAAGAAGCTGAATGAATATTATGTATCAATTAACAGGTATTTGTTGGTTATATGATTATTATCCCCTAAGTAAAATGTGTAGTGTTTTGGATGATCAGTTGTTTTGTCTCATTTTTGGCATCATACATTTAACTGTATTGAAGGAATATTAATCAACTCCCTGACACAGCAAAATACCATTTGTACTTAAAAATTCTGAATTCCTATAATTGTATATGTTTAGTCGGCCTGTTCATTTATATGTCTTGTATTTTTTGTCAAAGTAAGCATTTGTGTTTTACTTTTGTTCTTTGTTTTAAGAAGCCAAGTTTAATTTATATTTGTGAGTGTTGGCATTGGACAAGTCATGTTTAAAAGGGTATGATGTACCCTTCAGCTTAGTCAAAGCATACTAATCTATGTATTTTAATTTTTATTCTGATAAATGTATTTATGATTTTAGATTGCTTCTACCGTTCCAAAATTATTCAACTGGGCTGTTTTCCTGTTCAAATGAATCCCACATTAGAGACAGTATTTACAGCAGTGTGGCAGTTTGGTCTCTTGCCTTAGCCTACCGCAGGTAAGGATATTTACAGTTACATTCCTGCCGTTGCTTAATACCGCACAATTTATACAAACACTCTTACTGGACGCATGATCATTTTTTCACAACTGCACTAACTTTCCATACATTTGAAGGATCGATGATGATAATGGTCGAACATATGAGTTGGAACATGCCACTGTGAAATGTATGAGAGGTATTCTGTATTGCTACATGAGACAGGCGTCTAAAGTAAGAGGATATGTCCTATTATATTCATAACCGACTTGTTAATGAACTTTGGAGGTGTTTTAGTGTTTTATTTTTCCATTTTTAGGGAAAAATGGTTAAAAATACATCATATTATTTACTTCATTTATAATTTTTCTTTGGGCCGAAAAGGAATGTTGAACAATTAGTGGTGCATGCTGATTTTTATAATACAAGTAAATTTAGATGTGTCTAGATTGGTAGAATTTGTTATTTTTTTAATGATTTAGCTAAAGTTGTCAAAAGTGTTTGGTTTGACCATGATTGAGGTACAATAAGTGGCATTTTAGCCTACTTTATTGTAAATTTCCAACTAAACACACAATTATTTTCCAGGTTGAGCAATTCAAAGTTGAGCAGAAGATTGATTCTGCATTGCATTCAAAGTTCAAGCATGAAACAGGGGACACAATCAACAGGGATTACCACCATTTACAGCTGGATGTCGTTGCCCTGTTTGTCCTATACTTGGTCCAAATGATAGAGTCTGGTTTGCAGATTATATTCAACACAGATGAAGTTGCATTTGTGCAGAACCTTGTTTATTACTTGGAAAGATCGTACAGGTACATGGTTATATGAGATTGCAGTATAAGCATATAGAATATTACGGATGGAGATATTGAATTGATTAAAAAAATAGCAAAACTCTATCATGTAATAGATTTGTCCTTTGTTAACCAACTGAAAGCAGGAGGAGGTGTGCCTAAACCAATATCTATATGAGCCTGGCCCTTAACACTGTTGTAGATTATATTGTATTTGCCCATTCATGCACATACCGGTCGATCAATTGATGTTAAAGCCTAATCTTTACCCATATTAACTACTGATGATGTAAAAAACATATTATATATATTCTCAGTCTCTAAACAATATTGATCTTAGACTAGGTTTTAGTTAATCTTTACTTTAATTAGTTTTTATGTTAAATAAATCACAGTAAGCGGTCAACAAAGTAAAGTTAACGGTTAACAAATCAAAAATAAACTACCCAAGTACAAGTGCACAAATGTTTTGCTGGAGGGATGTGTGTTTTTATAGTTCCAAACTGTCAAATTTTAAAGTAAGTAGCGTACTTGTTATAAAGCTGTTTTTGGTAATAAACATTCGCTTATACTTGTAATAAAACTGGTTGAAAGTTTGTTCAGTTTAGTTTAATTTTTGTTTCCATGATGAAAACATGAAGCAGGACTTGATAAAAATTTGGAAAATGGATAAAAACAACAAAACAACAGTCGTTAGAACACGTCTAAAACCAATTAATTATCAAGTTTCGGTATAATTAGAGATGGCCGCTAAACCCACATAAAAAAATTAAATAAAATACAAATGAAAAAATAAATGTTGTTAAAAAATTACACTATGCCTCAGAAAGAAAAGTGTGCGGTAACGTGACCCGTGCAATGGGGGAGCCGGCTAAAAAGAATGGCAAAGAAATGACACCTTTCTTGGGTGGACTTAATGTTTTTTTCATTTTCTAGGGTCCCTGATTTTGGAACTTGGGAAAGGGGTACCAAATACAACAACGGAAGTTGCGAGCTTCACGCCAGCTCAGTGGGTGCTGCAAAAGCTGCTCTGGAATCTGCGAATGGGTTCAATTTATTTGGAAAGGAGCGAGGTGCCCCATGGTCTGTGCTTTGGGTGGATATTGATGCTCACAACAGGAATCGTACTGTCTTGGACTCTATGTTGCCCAGAGAGTCAAATTCAAAGAACACAGGTATGTTGAGTGAATCATAAAATGATCTCATTTGGGAATCATAAACGAACCAGGAAGGGCCTGCAGTTTTGATTAAAAAATGAATTAAACAATTTCAGTTGTTTAGTCTTTTTTTAAAGCCTTTTTGTTTGTACCATCTTTTGTGTAATGTTCAAACTCCATACCACTAGTTACAACAAAATTGAAAACCTTTAGATGCCGCATTACTGCCAACTGTGTCGTTTCCTTTTTTTGCTGTTGACCAAGAAGAACTCAGACTTGAAACCATCGACACCATTTCTTCGAAGTTGGAAGGCTCCCATGGAATCAAGAGATTCCTGGTAATTTATACTTGATCCATTTGAGCAATCCACATATGTTTTTATTTGAATCTGCTAGCACAGGGCAAATGCAAATATATGCCTTTAAGTAATGTTAAAGATATAATCTTTCACCTATAATGAATATTACAATTATAGATGGTAATTTTTTTAATATGCACTCTAAAGTCCTCCTAATTTCTTATAATACTAAGACAACATTGAACCGCAATCAAGGCAATTTTTCAATAGAGATACTTATTTTACCAAAGACATTAGCATTTTTTGGGGGGGAATTAAATATGATTCAGTTAGTAAAAAACATGGGTGTGAATTGTCAACCTATACTCCATTTGCCTAACGCTTTACGCCTTTAGATTAATATATATATTATATTTCCTAGAGTGTAGTATTGTGAACAAAACAGTAGTTTATAAACATTTCCATTCAAATCTGCATTTCTTATTAACATCATATATACTTCAGAAATGCTAATTTAAACCAAGGCACCCATTATTATGCAGCATTAAACTTCATTACAGGGCGACGGTTATATGACAGCTGTAGAAGATAAATCACGCAACCACTACCAGCCTGCAGAGATCAAATTGTTTAATACCATTGAGTGTGAATGGCCGATTTTCTTTGTTTACCTCATAATTGATGGGCTTGTGAACGACAATCCGGACAAAGTACATTTTTCATTGAATACCTGTATATTTACTTATAATTTAATAATCTTAATTAAAAAGAATTGGCCTTAACTCAGTGGGAATCAGCCTATATACCATATGTTATACTGTGTCTGTTTTATTCATATCATTAATCAATAACTTTGATTTCTTAAGACACCAGTACGGCCTTAAGTAGCTTTTCACAATGAATTTATTTATTACTTAAATCTTTGAATCTCTCTTGTACCATATTTTGAATTGTTATGCCTTAAATTGTTATGCCAAGTGCCCAGATGTATTTAAACTATACGAAAACGCTGCTTATTAACAATGTGTGGACTTAGAGCCATCCTATCATAGAACATTAAAGAGCAAATTACATGAACACAAAATTTCATTTTTCATTAAATGTTGAAGCAATATGTTTGTTCATTGCAGGTTGACAAATACCTCAAAAAACTCAAACCGCTTCTCAAAGTGAGGGAAGATGGTTTGGAACTCCTGCCGAGGTTCTACTATGTTCCTGCTGATCAAGTTGAGGCGCAACGTAACAACCCAGGCTCTGCCAAACAGCTTTGTAGTTTCGGGGTTTTCGAAGAACCCCCGGTTTTCTTGTGGGGTCAAGCTGTCTTCACCATTGCAAAGTAATAGGGTTTATGGAGATAGGGTTTATGGAGATAGACCCTTTGGGTCATTTTTAATATTTTATTTCATTATTTTGAATAGCTTCTTGTAACATTTGATTTTAAGATGCCTAAATTTAAGCCAAATTGTTTACAAACAGTTTTTTTAACATAAATATACCCTTTAAAATTGTTTGGCAATTTTTTTGTTACTTTTAACATTTAAAAAAATGTCTGTTTTTCTGATAAAATAATTTAGATCCATTACCCTTTTTGTTTCGAGCATTGGTTTAATTTTTGTTCAAATTTTAGTTTGTTGTTGGACAAACTGATCACTCCTCGTGATTTGGATCCTATTCGTCGCTATCTTCCCGCTGTCGAGAGACATAAAGTGAGCATGAGGTACTCCACGTTCGCAGGGGTAACAAGCGACACCATAATACAGGTTGGTTGTGTGTTTATATCTTAGCAAAGCATTCACACTTTCCTTTTTTATGGCTCCAATATCCCGTTGGCTGGAAGGTTGGGTGTTTGAAACCTACCACTTGCTATTTACATTCGTTTAGGTAAAATACATTTTTATAATGCCTCTTAATAGGAGTTATTGTCTGTAAATCTGTTCTGGCATTTTGTAATACAAAACTATAAATCCAGTATGTGGAAAAATGTATTATACTAAATTTAAATTTACTTCAAATGTTGCAAGAGTAAAATTTCACTTCAACAGCACAATAGATTTAACCCATATATCCCACTGTTAAGTTCTTTTAATAATTTGACAAATTTCCAGATATCTCTCATTTCTGAGAGCAAACACCTTCAAGCCATCCTCTCAACGTATGGGATTTCCACGCAAACCCCAGATCAAGTGGAGCCCATACAGATATGGCCATCACAGGAGTTAGTGAAGGTCTACCATCACCTTGGGGAAAACGAGAAGTTAAAGATAACTGGTCGTCCCAAGCGGCCTATTGGTGCTCTTGGCACTTGCAAAGTTTACAGGTCCGCCATGAGTTTAATTTTAAATAACTTTAGTTACAACAATATATATAACATGCACTATCGCTGTACAAAAATATGGTGTATTTTGGACGCAAGTATTTAGTCACTGTCACTGTTTTCACCTGTAAAATCCCTATACATCAGGTTGTTGCACCCTTGTTTACAGATGACTGTTTTCTGTTACGTAGTTGGTTAAAATACAGTTTTTATTTTAGTCAACCAACTAGATATACTGTCGATTAAATTGACTGAATGTCTGACCCACAGGGATGACAATGTATTTAATTAGCTCAGATTTTCAGAGACTGTAGGATATTTTTCAGGTCATCTCAGTATCTTTTCTGACAAAAAAATGACATAAATATTATATACAATAAAATTTGAATATAATATTTAAGTTTACTCTTCAGGGTCCACGGTCGCACAGTGGTGTGCTACCCACTGATGTTCGATATCGGCGACTTCTACTTGGCGTTTGACACGCAGACTCTGATAGATGAGCTGCAACACTCGCTACAATTCGTCAGCAAGTACTGGAGGATGCCGATGCGACCTTTGTTCATATTTTTACTTCGAGAAGACATCACACAAGAAAGTCGACTGGGAGCTGTGTTAGAGGTATTTTAATTGGTATGAAATTCAAATAAAAATATTATACAGTCTATGCTGAAAATACCGTGTCAATGCCATGCATTTCCAGCATACATTAAGGCTGTTGTGTTTCTTGTTTCAATCTTAGGTCTTTCCGTGTTAAGTATTTCATAGATTATGTTATAGTTTTTAATGATTAAAATTTTTTTATCAAATTTTTACTGGTTTTAATATAGGTTTATGTGTTTGTTTATCAAAACTGATTTAGACAAGTTGTATTGATTGACTGTAAACCTCTATAACAAGTTTTAATTCTTTGTTTTTTATTGAAAAAGCATAATGTCCATTACAATATGCGTTGTTTTTTTGGTTCAATGATTCGTCTCACCCAACTATCAAATCTAAAGTTGACTACCCCGCAGGTATTAAGTGCATTCAAGCAAGGACAGTGGGATGGTATAAAAGTCTGTTTGGGCCGAGTGCAATCATTCATTGCGTCTTCAGTTGTGGAGCATTTAGAATTTGTCAAGTAAGTTTAGAATTTCCGATTATTTTTTTCAGTGACAGATTTTAGACTTAATGATTATTCATTTAGCTTTCGTGAAGTTTGATAAATTGCAAGTTAGACTCAAAAAATTAATGTTCAATTTTTTGCAATAATTTTATCTTGACGGAATGTATTTTTAGTGCGACAAGATGTTTGCTGTGAGTTAGCCAGGGTACCACAAACTATTTATATTTTTGATATGGTTAAAATGGTTGGAAAACCCCGCTCGAAAATAAAAGCTTAAACACATTTCTTAATCACCCAAACATCACACAGACACCAAGAGTCATCCGACATAGACGCAGAAGTGTTGGCGCCATTCATTGGAAGGGAAACCGATATGACTGACGTTAGATCGCTAAGAAGAGCTGGTAGCTCCTACTCCAACCTTACCAGGATATGCGATAATG
>CH002533.1:314321-330115 GCA_000149265.1 Ciona savignyi | reverse complement strand
TGAGGGGATATGACCGCTAGGTGGTCAATGGCAAAATAGGCAACAAATGGGAAATACACAAAAAAATATGGTCGTTAGGTGGTGTAAGAGCAAAATGGCACAGAAAAAAGGAGTACACAAAAAATTATGGTCGTCAGTGGGCGCTATAATTTGAAAAAATTGGACAGAGCTTCGCTGTATGGAAGCTGGAAAAAAACTAAGTTCTAGGTGCAAATAATAATTAGCGGCGTTTATTTAATTATCAGTGTTGTGCCAAAGAAAAAAAGAGCGGATAATTACACAAAAGTTAGGGCAACACTAATAATCAAAAAAATGCCAAAATACCAAAAAAATGTACAGGGTGCAAGTTAAACTATGGACTTACCAAGTCTTCCGTTTTGAGGGCACAGAGTAAATCCAAATATCGTAAATCCACAGTTTTTAAACGATGAAATAATCCAATGAGAAAAGTTCTATTTGAATATGGGTGTAGATATTTTCACGGAAATCTTACCTTATTCAAATAGAATGTTCCATCCATTGGGATTATGTGACGGATACGAGTTTATAATGGGTTTAATAAATGTTCGTTGGTGTATATTTACACTAGAGGGCAATTTATTGATCTTCTGTTGTTCCTCTCTTGCTTGGGAGATTGGGGTTTAAAAATTAATTTTGTCGCTGCTGTTCGTTTCTTCCTCCCAGATTTTTGTCGGATAACATACTAAATTTGTTTCCAATTTTCAGCGAGGCGTGGATGCTCTGGTTTTGAGGTTTAGCAAACTTTGGGTTTAATCCATTTACCGAGAGTTGAAGGAGGAGTTCGATATTGAGTTACTCCTTGATCCAAAATTGTCGGTTGAGCAGCTGTTGCCATAGTGTTTTGAAGTTGAAAGTTGGAGCGACATATTCGGGTAAGGTGGCCGGCCGTAGGTGTTACAACCAGGGCCGGTTTTAGGCCGATTTGACCGATTAGATCAAATTGGGCCCCGCACCTTGAAGGGGCCCCGCGCTAGCGGGGTTCTTTCTGTATTACGAGGTTTAAAATACTACTGAAACGTAAAATAAAAAGTAAAATAATATTCTTTCTCATAATATCAATTTGTTATGCATCGTAACTAAGTCAAATTTATATTTCTGTGTCTGCCTGTTACGTCATAATGAATATGGTTGCCAAACAATATATATAGTGGAACCCCGCTTGGAGACCACGTCAATAATACGACCACCTCCATTATCCCCACCACTTTAAAGCGGTCCCGAATAATTTACTATGTTAATGCATTGCATTCTGTTTCAATAACGCGACCACCCCGGTTTCCAGACCAGGACCGCCATATTTTGGTCCAAAACTTCAAATTTGACTCCGCTTAAGTGACCACATGTGCTAAATAATTTTGCCTCTTGTCACCAAAATAACAAGGTTAAATAGAATAAGACGACGTAATAGAACTATTGATAATACAGTGGAAACTATGGAAAAAAAACATAAATATAACAACGTATTAAACTGGTGGGAGAACGGAAAAGCGATGTTAACAAACGAAATAAAATCCATATCAATAGAAATTAACAAAGCGGAACGTAAAAGGTACGAAGACAGCATGAAAAGATTAGACGCACTTAAAAGAACGCGCTTAAACGAAAAAGAAACGAAAGAAAAGAAACAATTGAGAATGTAATATACAAAGATATGAAATGAAAAAGCACCAAGGTGCCCTTATCCGCGCCAAAATAAAACCTATAGGAACGAGGAATCCCCGTCTAAACACTTTTTCAAATTAGAAACCCGGAAACAGAACCGCGATCTCCTTTACCACGTTAAACAGCAAAACGGAACCATCACGAAAACCCCGAAAGCAACAATTAAGGCAATACAACAATTCTATGAAAACCTTTGGTCCACCGAAGAAAACAACTTAAACTACGATGAATATTTAAAGGATATAGCCCCCCCCCCCCCGAAATCGAACGAAAGAAAATAACGCAAGCAATAAATATAAACGAGATACGTGAAATAATAAATAATATGAACAACGATAGCTCCCCCGGCAGCGACGGCATAACAATCAAACTCTATAAAAAACTATGGAATTATATGAAATTTGACCTGGAAGAATTATATAACAATATCCTATTAAAAACAAGTAATGACGCAAACGATAAGAACGGCGATCATAAAACTCATATATAAAAAAATAAAGGCGATAAATCCGATATTAAAAACTGGCGACCCATATCTCTACTAAATACTGACTACAAAATACTAAGTAAAATAATAACAGAAAGCTGTGAATCAATTATGAATGACGTAATTAGAAATAACCAAAAATGAGGATAAAAAGGGAGATTCATAGATCACGCGCTTTTAACATAACGTCAATCATACAATCCTCTAAAAAAGTCGAAAAACAAACATGCATTATAGCAATAGATTTCGAGAAAGCGTTCGATCGAGTCAATCATGAATTTATAAAAGCGATGTAACTGCCGAATTGCAAAAGCAGCTACAGTATACTCTGTTTGGGGGGTTTTGGGCCGTATGAAATGTTAAAGACTCCAACTTCAATCAAACGAATCTTTAGGTATTAAATTTGTATTTGCGTTGTACGAAGTGAATTGAAGTGAGTTTTCTGCGAAAGGTTAAATACGCATTAACATTTACAGATATATAAGAAATGACAATACAAATTAAAAAAGAACATAATCACTTACTAACTATTCGTGGCCTATTAAAGTTGCAATTCCTATAAGTTTCCGTTGATTCAATTTTAAGTTTAATTAACAAATATTCTAAAAATAACAATCAAAGGGTATTAATTAACACAAGATTACCAATTAAAAGGGATTAACTAACAGCTAAAATAGATTACTGCAAACCAATATATTGCGAACACGTTTGGGCTATTCTCACATTTGGGCTTATATTCACACTTGAACATAGCATAGAAATCAAATAAATAAACATTAAATTTTCGCATTTACAAGCGATATTTGAAAAACTAAAGCTCCCCATTATACTAATAACGTGGTTAGAAATACTTTACAACAATATATATAGCCAAATTCAAATAAACGGCGCCTTCACACGGCCGATAAAAAAAAACGCGGTATCCTCCAGGGCTGCTCCTGCAGTCTGTTGATTTTCTTACTCGGGAGTTAAAACGTTAACTACAGTCTGATATCCGTGACTCGTCGGCTGAACTTAAAAGACTATATCCGATTCGGGCATTACACAAGACTGGTAATTGCACTCAGACAAATGTTCAAGAAGGAACTTTCTACGAGCTATCAATCCGATCCGCGAGCTCTCTGGCTGAACACCAATGTTAAAACAAAAAAAAACGAGTCTGTCTCATTGAGCGATTTGCGGCACATGGAGTCCTGTCTTATCACCACCTCCCTTGATGACTCGAATGGATACAGAAGTTATAATATAATAACAAACGAGTACGAAATCCCGACATACAATTTGGATTATTACCATTACAATAAACTTATTCGAGCAATCCCCAACTCTTGGGACGTCGGTGACCCTCAAAGTCCAACTAAAAACAACTATCACGAACGTGTTATGGACTTTGTTTCCTCGATCAAAACTCATACAACGCAAGCGCTATATAAAGCGATAAATCGGGGTAGTTTGCGAACGGACAACAAAACAACAACACAAATGGGAGGTCATACTCGCAACACACATTGACTGGAATAATGTTCACTTAAGAAATTACTTTTGCACTGTTGAAACCAGATTAAGATCTTTTCAAATAAAACTAAACAACCACGCAATCGTAACCAATGACAAACTTTTTGAATTTGGTATCGTCGACTCGAGCCAATGTGGTTTTTGTAATAACTCTACTAAAAATTTAATCCATTTGTTTTGTGAATGCCCTGTTACGAAGCTTTTTTGGAACGATGTTGTAGATTGGATAAGTTCTAAACTTAGAATTCCTTTTTTATGTCGCATGGAACATTTTTTATTTGGAATAGAAAATAACCCTCTTATTTGTTGCCTTTTACTTTGTGCTCGTTTTTGTATATATCGATCACGTGTTTCAAACTGCTTACCTAAGATTGCTGCCTTTGTTAAAGAATGTATGAAAATTCAAACGGCAGAATTTGAAATAGCGAAGAAGAAAAATAAGATTACACAACATGCCATTAAATGGGGCTCTATCCTGAAATAGCAACCTTTTGCTTTTTGACTTGACTTGTTCCCTGTTATCGTCTTTTTTGCGCCGTGCATTGTGCGTGTAGTTTTAATAATAATAAAAAAAAAGGCAAAAAAAAAAAGTTGAAACGTTAAAGCGAAAAATAATGAAAAATACGCAAATAAATGGAATAAAACTCGGTCCAACAGAAATTAAACTAGAGCAATACGCAAATGACCGCACCTTAATCCTAGCAAATAAAGAGTCGTTAAAAATAAGCGAACTAAAAAAATATGAAAAAATATCCGGACAAAAAATCAACGCCAACAAACCGCGGATAATTTCAAACGACCCCGAACTAATTCAATACGCGAAAGATAACATCGACGAAAATGTAATAACTGAAAAAATAAAAATTCTCGGTCTCCACGTTAGCCTTAAATGGCTATGTATTAATGACAACTTAGATACGAAAATGCAAGTAATAAAAACATTATACTATAAACACCGCGATAGAAATTTAACGCTAAAAGGAAAAGTAATGCTAGTAAACGCCCTATTCATACCCCAAATTCTAACGATAGCAAAACATAATAATACCCAAACCAATAATTAAACAAGTAAATAAATATATATTTAAATTTATTTGGCATCCAAGCTACATAGAAAAAATCGCAAGAAAAACCTTAATAGCCCCAATGTGCGACGGCGTTCTTTACGTGCCTGAAATCAACTCATAAGGGTGCAAGATCACGCAAAGAAACGGTGGCCTCACGACCATTTGGAAATCGCACGTTTGCGTAAGTAGGGTTGATTCCAATCAGTTCAACCTCATCCGTTAAAGGATCACTTTTGTGTGTACGTACGAACCGTCGAAGATGAACCGTTCCAGGTACCGTCATCCACGAGGGAATAGATGTACCTGTGGAAGAACGACGCTGGAAATTAAAGAAACGCTCGTGGGGCGTTGAGTTGGTGGCAGTACAAACAAGTGACCTGATCGAATGAAGTGCGTCAGCTAAAACAGATTCCCATTCTGACAGTGGTAATAAATGGGTTCTTACTGCCAACTGGATCGTTTTCCACACGGTACCAACTGTTTTCTCCGCTTGGCCATTTCCCGATGGATGGTATATGCTTGACTTACTGGAAGCAATGCCTCTTTGTAAAAGATAGTTTCTAAACCCGGTTGATGCGAATGCTGGGCCGTTATCGGAGTGAATGAAGCCAGGCATCCCACATAGTGCAAAGAGCTTGTCCATACACTGTATAACAGTCGAGGTTGTCATGTCTTTGCAAGGAAATGCAAAAGGAAAACGAGAAAATTCGTCGACAACAATCAATAAGTATTTATTTTGGGTTGTAGATTGCAATGGGCCTTTAAAATCAATACTTATGCGTTCCATAGGCTGTGTTGCTTTAATAATTGTTCCTTCTGCTTGACGGTAAAATAGTGGCTTCATTTCTGCACAGATTTTACAAGCTGAAGTCACTCGTTTAACTTCCGTCATGGAAAACGGTAAGTTTTTCATTCGTACGAAATGCATCATTCTTGACACACCTGGATGGCATAAATTGTTGTGCAGAAGTTTTAGATTAGACGAGGTTGACACAGATGAGACGAATGCTCTTGTGAATGAATCGGGTCCAACATTCTGCTGACCGGGGCGATATTTTATATCATAGGAGAAGGAAGCCAACTCCATGCGCCATTGTTGCACCTTGGTGCTCTTAATCTTAGAACGACGACGATTATCTAACATAAACGCTACAGAACGTTGATCAGTTATTAGTGTAAACTTACGTCGGTGTAATAAGTGCGACCACTTCCTGATTGCTTCTACGATGGCAGTTGCCTCCTTTTCGTAAGCGGGATAGAGAGTTTCACTCCCTTGCAGTGTTCGAGACATGGAAGCGACGGGGCGGCCACCTTGATGTAACGTAGCGGACACAGCGATGTCGGAAGCATCGCACTCAACGACAAACGGGACACTCTCGTCGATTGATTGTAACCCCGCATTTTCCAATTCCTTCTTCAATTTTTTTTTTTTTTTTTGTCTTTTCAGTTTATTAACGATAACTCACGTACACGAAATAAAGAAAAAGGCATCATATTTACAATATACATATTTACATATTAACATATTTACAAATGTACATATTTACATATTATAAAATTTACATTTTTACATAATTACAAGTTTGCATAATATTTAAATTGTTTCATATTTCGTTTCAAGATCGTTTTGGATTTGCCAATTTTAATTATCAAATTACAATTTCAAATAAATAAGGTTTCCAGGTTGATGGGAGAGAATTTGTTGAGTCGAAGAGGTGAAATCTGCAATAGAGTTATTTGAGTTCAATCTGCAACGGGGAATTTTATTACTTGGAATATTTGGTAGGTGATTTTGATGTATATTGTTGCTCTATATTATTATATACGGAAAAAGGCGGATAAAACGGAACAAAAATAATAACAGATAAGGAGAAAAAAATCGATATTGAATTTAATATATAGTGGAAGAAGGGGTGCTGTGTTTTCCGAATTATATTAAAAAATGTCAAAGGAGTATTTTAATTTGAATTTATCCTTTGTATAGTCGTTTCCGAATTTGATTGAGAGTTGTTGGATATATTTCTTGAATTTGGTTTTCACCACCCCAAAGCATGCGTTTTTTGAATTGATCGTTGTTCCATAAGTATTCATTTTCTAAGTCCAAAGTTTTCTTTTTATTTAGGATTTCTATTTTAAGAATGTTACATAGCTTTAATATGCATAGATTTTCATTTTGCTTATTGAAATCTATGTTATATAATAATAGGTTTACCGTTTTTTGGTAAGTTGCTTTATAGCTGATTGAATTGGCGTATTTAAAAAGTTGGTCGAATATGGGTTGGGTATTGGTACATTCTGTTAGTATATGTTTAATATTATCTATTGGTCCTTTACAAAATTTGCAATTGTTAATTAAGTAGTTATTCCCGATCGAACGTGCCGTTTTCTTTTTAAACCATTCGCCGTAATATAACATATTTTTCGCGATTCGGTAGGCATAATCTTTCTCTATATTCGTAAAAAATTGCGTAACGCTCTTGTCATTCAATGATATCGTTTTCCAATTCCCCAATTCGTTGTCAACGTATAATTCGCTTTTGATGCATATGTTACTAAGTAACGCGTTATAGATAATTTTATTCGTCGCTCCGTTCCAATCAAAATCTATTCTCGTTAGTTTATAGAAATTATGCCGAATATTTTTATAAAAAGTCGTGGGGTAGGTTGCATTAAGCGCATTGTTTGAATATAATTTGGCGTTTATTATTTTCATTGTTGAACCGAAGTTATATCTTGACCATTCTTGCCATATTTCCCTCTATTTGATCTATTTTTTGTAATTTGATTATCTTGCGTTAGTTGAGCCGCTTCTACTTTGGATTTTGATATCTGGAATGTATAATCCCCCGTCTTTTAATGGCGCGATTAACTTTTTCCGTTTGACTGTTTCAATGCGCATTGGGTACCATAAGAATTTAAAAAAAGTTCTATTGATAGTTTTCAAATTTTCTTTGTTGATCGGTATAAATTTACTTATGTGATTAGTCATTGGCATCATTAACGCGTTTATTAACATTTTCTTTCCTTTGAGGGTAAGTCTCCTTTTCAAATTAATCCCACTTACGTTGATTATAGATTTCTTTGCTTTGTTCCAGTTTTTAACATCGCAATTATGTTCGAAGCTGAAATAGACACCCAGAATTTTTATTTCGTTAATTACGTTTACATTCGGGAATAGCCTGGAGATTTCGATAATCGCCGTTGCGTCGTTTGTCATTATTTGCGTTTTGGATTCGTTGGTTTTTTGTCCGGACACTTTTTCAAATTGTTTTAGTTCCGATATAACGTTTTTAATTGAATTTGGATCGTTCAGTAAAATCGTTAGATCATCGGCATATTGTTGCGCTTTAACTTCCACTTTTCCTAATTTGTACCCTTTTATGTTCGCGTTGTTATTAATTTTTCGTGTAAGTGCGTCGATTCCTATCATAAATAATGCCATGCTGAGTGGACATCCTTGGCGTATTCCTCTATTTATATTAATCTGTTTCGAGAAAGCCCCATTTAATTCAATTTTACTGTTTATGTTATGGTATATTATTTTAATCCATTTTATAAAGTTAGGCGGGAATTTTAATTTTTCTAAGATTTTTATTATAAGTCCGTGGTCGATTTTGTCGAATGCTTTCTCAAAGTCAATACCTAATATGATAAGATTCTTATTAAATAGATTCGCTGAGTCGATGCACGCCGTTATATTCATTAACGCTTCTTCTATTGTTCGCCCCTTTATTCCGCATTTTTGATTATTACTTACTATTTTATCGAGTACCGTATCCAATCTATTACTGATGATTTTACTTAGAATTTTATAGTCCGTGTTAAGTAGAGATATCGGTCGCCAATTTTTCGCTTCGTTTCGATCACCTTTTTTATATATCAATTTCACCACCGCTGTTTTCATGCTTTCAGACATTGTTCCCCTTATAAAAATGTTATTATATAATTCCTCTAAGTCGAATTTGATTACGTCCGCAAAAACTTTATAGAAATTATTGGTAAGGCCGTCCAATCCAGGTGAGCTGTCCGAATTCAATTGTTTTATTGCCGTTTCTATTTCCGTTACTCCTATCGATTTGTTTAATATATCCATATCGTCGTTAATTATTGGAAAGTCTATATCATCTATATATTGATCTTGGTTTTCTATTTCAGATGTTTGTCCCCATAAATTATTGTAATAGTTATGAATATAGTCTAAGATTTCGTTTGGTTTATCGCTGACGTTCCCGTTGTTTATTTTTATTGACCTAATGCTATCCCTCTTTTGCTTTTCTTTTTCATATCGGTAAAATTCTTTTGTAATTAATTCTTCATTTTCTATTCCTTTAATTTTCGATCGAATTAAAGCGCCCGCATTTAAAGTCGTTTCGTAAACGTTTATGTTGTTTTCCATCGTATTTATTCGTTTTACTAGATCTCTATTTTCATCTTCTCGTTTTAGGGAGTTAAGTATATTCATTGCCGATTCGTATCTTTTTGTTTCGCATTTCCTAGTTCCGTAAGTTGCGCTTATCGTTTCGTTTCTGATTGTTTTCCGTTGTCCCACCAATCCAAAATGCTTTTAAATTTTCGCTTTTGAAGTCTCCAGTTTAACCATAATACGTTTAAATTGTTAAGCAAGTCGCTCTGTTTTAAAATCGAGTTATTTAATTTGTAAAAAGAGGGACCCCATTTTCTATCGCTATGTATATTAAGAGTCATAACGGGGCAGTTATTATGGTCGCTGAGATAGTTTCGTATATGCGTATAGTCTATTAGATACTTCGTTAAGTTTTTACTAATATATATTTTATCTATTCTTCGCGCCGATTTCTCCGTTATTCTAGAATATTCGATTTTATTTCGATGTAATTTTCGAAATGCGTCGATTGTTTTATTCAGCCGCTCGAATTTTCGCCACGCTTCGCAGTCTTGTTTAAAAGTGTACACATAATTTGATTTAGTATCCAATTCGCTAAGAATCATGTTAAAATCCCCTAAGAATATATTATGCGCGTTATCCGAATTGTCCGTTTTGTTTGAGAGTAATTCTATTTCGTTTTGGCGTTCTATTACGGATCGAAAATCACTTCCGCTTTTTAAATATACGCTATATATATTTAATTCTATGTTATTGTTAGTTAAGGATACCTTATTAATCATGTTATCTATAATTATATCGTGCGTATATCTATATTTTATTAATATATAATTTTTAATTATTATTGCAGACCCTCTATTATTTCGACCCTCAGACGATGTGGAATTTACAAAATTTTCGAATTGGTCAGACGTTCAATTTGTTCAGCTGTGGAATCAGATAATCGGTGAGTTTCTTGGAGACAAATGACGTCAATTTGGTTTTTGTTAATATAATAATTTAGTCTGTCAATTTTGTTGTTTAATCCATTAATGTTTAAAGTTGCTATCCGAATTGGTTTGGGTGTATTTACTTCAATTTGTATCTCCATTTTGATGCATTTGTCTCAGACAGAAAAAAAAGGATAATTTGTTGGGTTAAAAAATGTGTTATTGTGTTGTGGTTGGTTCTTTCGTTCTTCTTCTTTTGCTTGGTGAAGATTCATTATATAAGGTTAAAGTTAGTGATGATCTTCTGCTTGGAGGTTTTGGTCGCTGAGGGAGGGTGTCGTATCCTCCAGTATATTCCTCTGGGATGTTGGGGTATTGTGGTGTTGGTTTTATTTCCGGTTGTTCTTGGTTCAGTCCCAATAATTGGTGGTAATCTTCTATTACACTGATGGATTCTTCTAAGTCTTGTTGCGTTTTTGTTGGAGAAATGTACGACAGGTCGCGGGTTGGTCTGGATAATTTTGTACTGTTTGGAGGTGGTGATTCCCTGGTGGTGGGTCCGTCATGTTCAATAAAATTAAGGATTTTATCCAGTCCGGCATCAGGAATAAAACGGGATTTTGATTTTCTTTTTCCACTAGTTTTTGGAGTTGACTTTCTTGTTTTGTTCTTTCCGGGTGTCGTGAAATCTGAGAAATCGCCCAGTGTGAGTTCTTTCGGTTGTCTTTGTATGATTGTATCCTGGTATGCAGTTGAGAACATAGGGTCGTTTAGAGTTTCGAATTGATTGGTGGTTGTGATGTTGGGTTGGATGGGTTGCAGTTGTCTTTGCAGAATTGGTGTTCTTGGTTTTTGCCAGTTGAAGTTGGTTGGTGATTTTTGCTGTCGTTGGTTTGGTGGGATGAAGGGTGTTGTTCTGCATTTCCGAGTTATGTGTCCGTGAATCTGGCAGTGGGAGCACCAGCCTTTCTTGGGGCATCGTTGTTGTAGATGCCCCCTTTCTTTGCAATAACGGCAAAGTGGCAAATGGGACTCCCCTGGTCGAGTCACAGTTATAAATTTTCCGGCCAGTTTGATCAGTGGTGGTACATTTTTTATGTGTAATTTTGCCATGTTTAGCGTTAGCCAGCCGTTCTTGATGTCCTTGAAATTTCGATGATGTCCAAATTGCATTGATTCTATTTTGCCCCAGTTGTGTCTTTGCAGAAGCGTTTTGAGCTTTTCTTCGTTGATGCTGGATGGTACTGGGTATAGGGTGATTTGCTCTCGTGTTGGCGTCGGTTTGATTGCTTTAATGTCCATGACTGATCCATTTGGGCTGATGAAAGTTAAAGATTTTTGATTGATTTCTTCCATGATGCGTTTAATTTTGTCAATTTGTTCGTCCATGTCCTCCAAGTATTTGAGTGTAATCAGAAATTCTGATTCTTTAAAATTTTCTGTTATAACCCCATCAATTTCATCTTTGTAGGCAACGAGCGGTCCTCCCTCAGCGAACACCTCCCATGAAGGTCGAGACGCTGATGAGTTCCACGTTTCCGGTGAATTTGATGACGATTGATCTTTTTAGTGTGATGTCTAATTCAGGTATGTTTTGCATTTTGTTGATTGATTTGGGTTGTGTATGTTTGTTTTGTGTGAATGTATGTGTTTATTTGAATGTATGATGTTGTGTTTGATATGTGTATTAATGTGCGTATTAGTTTTAGATTTATGTGTTTCTTATATAAAAATAAAGAAACTCACCGACTAAATGTTTCAAGGTTAAGAAAGTAATTAAATTTAGTATATCGTTGCAGATTTAGTATATGAGATATAAACAGTTGTATGTATGACTTGCTATTGAATTGATATAGTTTAGTGAATTATGAGTTATGCAAAGATTTTAACACTATTATTTATCTAGTGTTAAATGCAGTAGTTTTATTGGTTAGGTTAGTTTAACCGTAATGTATATAGTTTCAAAGTTTAAAGATTTATTTACTGTAATAGTAGTTTTACACAATAGAAAGCTTTATGATATTTTGCCTTTAATTAGCAATAGAATAGACAGTAAGTAAATATGTGTCAACTTTAACAAATAGGAGCTAAAGCTAACAAAATGAGGTTATAAATTTAAACAAATAGGTGTTAGGTCTTACAAAAGGTTGTAAAGCCTATCAAAATTTTCACACAAAAAGCTATAAATTTAAAGCGTAGGTGTGAGTTTAAACAAAAAGTTGCTAAAGTTGGCAAAAAGGGTGCTAAATTTAAACAAAAGGTGCAAAAACGGAGATAATAGACAAAAAAGGTGTAAAGTCGTAGATAAGCTACGAAATTACAGGTTAGCAAAAAGTGAGAAAAATTGGACAAAGAGAAAAAAAGACAAAAAAGATATTTTAGCAAAAAAGGAAGGTTATAATTCTAATGTTAATTTGAAAAAAGAATATTTAGAGAAAAAAATATATACAAATATATGCAATAGGTTATTAATAATCTAGAGCAACAATATAGCAACAATATCACCTGATCGAAGGGCAGAGTTGGAGATTGAACTCAAATAACTTTGTAATCCGATAGGTGAGGAGGTTGACAGAATGTCGAAAAAGCTTCTATTTTGGCAAGAATAATTCCAAGGGAATACGTGCCTTATTCAAATAGAATCCTTCTTCAACAACTTAAAGGCTGCTAGCGCATCAGGTGATAGGGGGAAGTTAGTTGCTTTTGCGAGTGGTCGAATTTTATCCGCAAAACAGCTAATCCACTTCGCGTAATATGCAAACATTCCCAAAACTCTGCGAAGTGAACGAAAATCACTTGGTGGTGGAAATTCGTTTAAAGGGCGCATTCTTTCCGGATCAGGCTTCACGATACCATTTCCAACAACATAACCGAGGATTTGTATGCACGGTACAGCAGCAGTAATGGTTTTCGATTCATTTAGTGTAAGGTTCCTTCGGCGTACAGCTTTTAGGAACGTTTCTACATTACGGTCGTGCTCCTTGTTACGTCCATGCAACAGTAACATTGTCCAAGTTAGGAAATGTGTCTTTCAAGTTTTCTTCCTGAACAAACTCTGAAATTTTCCGCTGGAAAACTGAAACGCCGTTTTTGACACCAAATGGGATTCGGGTAAATTCATACAACTTCCCGTTAGCTTCGAATCCTGTGTATTTGAACTCAGATTGGATAATCGGAATCTGGTGGTATGCACTTTTCAGATCAAAGGTGCTAAAGACGCTATAGCTAGCCAGCTCGTTGACCATATCATCTATCCGGGGAAGCGGATAGGCATCCAATTCCGTATATATATTAATAGTTTGGGAATAATCTATGCACAAACGATTCTTGTGGCGGTTTGATGTATCTTTAACAACAACCACCTGTGCCCGCCATGGAGATAAGCTCGGTTGAATAATTCCTTCCTTCAGTAACTTGTCGATGTTTTCCTTAATGAATGCTTTGTCTTCCGCATTGAAGCGACGAGATTTTGTAGCGATTGGCTTGATCTGAGGTGAAAGATTTGAAAATAATGAAGCTTCTTTGGTTATTGCGGCTGTGAGCGCACACATTTGGTTACTTGGCACTACCAAATCGGATAGCTGACCACCCAATTCAAAAATCAAGCGTTCATGCTGACTTTGAAAATCGAGCCCGAGGATTACGTCACTACAGAGATCATTAAAAACATTTAACTTTGTTGATATATATTCAACATCCTTGATGGCGATGTTAACCAGGCAGAATCCACTTGATTTGATTTTCATAGCAGATGACGCCATTTGTATCTGGTGAGTGGATGGGTAGACATTCAGCTTTAGTTTTGAAAGTAATGACGAATTGATGTAACTTTCAGAACTTCCGGAGTCGATCAATGCGGTAAGACTATTACCGTTAACCGAAACCTTCAGAGATGCTTTTAGTAAGCTAGCTGGACATGCGGCAGCAGTTGAACACAAAGACGGGAGCATGAAGTCAAAGCTGCAGCTGAATGATCAGTTATTCTTGGATGTCTATTATTTACAAGTGCCTGGGTAGAACGACACACAGGCGAAAAATGTCCCACACGAATGACAGATTGCATTACGAGCCGGGCAGCGTCTGCGATCATGATAAGGATTACCGCAAAAGTAACACTTTCTCGACCTGGAAATTGCACCCAAGGCCTCCGACCTCAAAATAGTTTTAGAATCAAAGGTATCTTTGTCTGGGGGTGCCGCAGCCGCCACATCCCTACGAGGCAGATAGGCAGAAGAGTGTTCTTGTGCCATAGACAATGAACTAGCTACGTCGAATGCTTGTTCCAGCGCCAATTCTTGTTTTTCTAACAGTCGCTGACGGATTTGATGGGAAGTTAGCCCATTTATGAATGCATCGCGCACTAGCTCCCTTCGGTACTCTTCCGCCATAACATCTTTGAAACGACAGTCTTTGCTGAGGAGATGTAATGATTGCAAGAAATCCCGCAGAGACTCCTCTGATTTTTGCGTGCGTGTTGCTAGCAGATGGCGGGCAAAAATAATGTTCGGAGATTTTATGTAGATGCTTTTGAGTTTTGCAATTGCATCGTCATATGTTGTACAATCTTCTATGCACTCATACACATCCGCACTGACATACGCGATCAATGTCGTCAGCTTATTCAGAGGTTCTAGGTTTTGCGCTCCTGCCAGCCGCGAACATTTTTCTAGAAAGTCTGAGAAGACTTTCAACCAGTGCTTCAGCTGCTTTGCTGCCTTCGGTGAGTTTGAGTCTGCATCAAACCGCATAGGTTTCAGTACGTCGGGTAATGAAGACATTCCCAGTAGAGTTTTAATTTCGTTTAATTGAAATGATTTCGTAGTTGTAAATCATTAACTTTATTATAAGCTTAAACGAAATTATAACGAAACATAATATCTGCAATAAAGAAATAAGTACAAATAAGTGCGAACGTAAACAAGTTACCATGCTAACACAATCGAGCTGACTGCAGGTTAGAAGTCGCACAGCACAACATAAAGGGAAATAAAGCAAGGCGTGTAATTAACGTGAGCGCGCAGCGGCAATGTTAATTATTACAATTCACGTCACTCTAGTATTGCCGTACAACCTCACCTAGTATTGCCGTACAGCCTCACCCAGTATTGCCGTACAGCCTCACCCAGTATTGCCGTACAAACTCACCCAGTATTGCCGTACAAACTCACCCAGTATTGCCGCACATCCTCACACAGTATTGCTGTACAGCCTCACCCAGTATTGCCTTACAACCTCACCCAGTATTGCTGTACAGCCTCACCCAGTATTGCATTACAAGCTTACCTAGTATTAGCGCACAACCTCACCCAGTATTGCCATACAACATCGCCCAGTATTGCCCTACAAGCTTACCCAGTATTGCCGTACAACCTCACCCAGTATTGCCACACAACCTCACCCAGTGTTGCCGTACAACATCACCCAGTTTTGCCATACAAGCTTACCCAGCATTGCCGTACAACCTTACCCAGTATTGCTGTACAGTCTCACCCAGTATTATTGCACAACCTCACCTAATATTGCCGTACAAACTCACCCAGTATTGCCGCACAAGCTCACACCTCACCGCAGTATTGCCGTACAACCTTTACCAGTGTTGCCGTACAACCTCTCCCAGTATTGCCGAACAACCTTTACCAGTATTGCCGTACAACCTCTCCCAGTATTGCCGCACATCCTCACCCATTATTGCTGTACAGCCTCACATATTGGGATACAACCTCACTCAGTATTGCCACATAACGTAACCT
>CH002533.1:298026-311856 GCA_000149265.1 Ciona savignyi | reverse complement strand
ACCCCCATATTTAGGGATAATGTAACAACAACCCCCATATATAGAGAAGCAACCACCACCCCCATATAAATAGATCTACGACCACTACCCCCATATATAGATCTACGATCACCACCCTCATATATAGATATACGACCACCACCCCCATGTATATATAGATCTACGACCACCACCCCCATGTAGATCTACGACCACTACCCCCATGTATGTAGATCTACTACGACCACTACCCCTATATATAGATCTACGACCACCACCAACATATATAGATCTACGACCACTACCCCCATATATAGATCTACGACCACTACCCCCATATATAGATCTACGACCACCACCCTCATATATAGATCTACGACCACTACCCCCATATATAGATCTACGACCACCACCCGCACATATATAGATCTACGACCACCAGCCCCCATATATATAGTTCTACGACCACCACCCCCATATATAGATCTACGACCACCACCCCCATATATAGATCTCTGACCACCACCCCCATATATAGATCTACGACCACCACCCCCATATATAAATCTACAACCACCACCCCCATATAAAGATCTACGACCAATACCCCCTATATATATATTTCTACGACCACCACACCCATATATATAGATCTACGACCACCACCCCCATATATAGATCTACGACCACTACCCCCATATATAAATCTTCGACCACCACCACCATATTTATAGATCTACGACCATCACCCCCATATATAGATCTACGACCACCACCCCCATATATTGATCCACTACCACCATTCCCATATATAGATCTACGACCACTACCCTCATATATAGATGTACGACCACCACCCCCACCATATAAATAAATCTACGACCACTACCCCCATATATAGATCTACGACCACCACCCCCATATATAGATCTACGACCACCACCTCCATATAGATCTACGACCACCACCCCCATATATAGATCTTCGACCACCACCCCCATATATATAGATCTACGACCACTACCCCCATATATAGATCTGCAATCCACCACCCCCATATAAATAGATCTACGACCACTACCCCCATATATAGATCTACGATCACCACCCTCATATATAGATCTACGACCACCACCCCCATGTATATATAGATCTACGACCACCACCCCCATGTAGATCTACGACCACTACCCCCATGTATGTAGATCTACTACGACCACTACCCCTATATATAGATCTACGACCACCACCAACATATATAGATCTACGACCACTACCCCCATATATAGATCTACGACCACTACCCCCATATATAGATCTACGACCACCACCCTCATATATAGATCTACGACCACTACCCCCATATATAGATCTACGACCACCACCAACATATATAGATCTACGACCACCACCCCCCTATTTAAATCTACGACCACCACCCCCCTATATAGATCTACGACCACCACCCCCATATATAGATCTACGACCACTATCCCCATATATAGATCTACGACCACCACCCTCATATATAGATCTACGACCACCACCCCCATATATAGATCTACGACCACTACCCCCATATATAGATCTCCGACCACCACCCCCATATGTAGACCTGCGACCACCACCATCTTATATAGATCTACGACCACCACCCCCATATAAATAGATCTACGACCACCACCCCCATATATAGATCTACGACCACCACCCCCTTATATAGATCTACGACCACCACCTCCATATAAATCTACGACCACCACCCCCATATATAGATATATATAGATCTACCACCACTTGCCCCCATATAGATCTACGACCACCCCCCATATATAGATCTACGACCACCACCGCCATATAGATCTACGACCACCACCCCCATATATAGATCTACGACCACTACCCCCGTATATAGATCTACGACCACCACCCCCATATATATATATATATCTACGACCACCACCCCCATGTATAGATCTACGACCACTACCCCCATATATAGATCAACAAACACCACCCCCATGTTTATAGATCTACGACTACTACCCCCATGTATATGAATCTACGACCACTACCCCCATATATAGATCTCCGACCACCACCCCCATATGTAGACCTGCGACCACCACCATCTTATATAGATCTACGACCACCACCCCCATATAAATAGATCTACGACCACCACCCCCATATATAGATCTACGACCACCACCTCCATATAAATCTACGACCACCACCCCCATATATAGATCTACGACCACTACCCCCATATATATAGATCTACCACCACTTGCCCCCATATAGATCTACGACCACCCCCCATATATAGATCTACGACCACCACCGCCATATAGATCTACGACCACCACCCCCGTATATAGATCTACGACCACTACCCCCGTATATAGATCTACGACCACCACCCCCATATATATATATATCTACGACCACCACCCCCATGTATAGATCTACGACCACTACCCCCATATATAGATCAACAAACACCACCCCCATGTATATAGATCTACGACCACTACCCCCATGTATATGAATCTACGACCACTACCCTCATATATAGATCTACGACCACCTCCTCCCCCCATATTTAGATCTACGACCACTACCCCCATATATAGATCTACGACCACTACCCCCATATATAGATCTACGACCACCACCCCCATATATATAGATCTACGACCACCACCCCCCTATATATAGATCTACGACCACCACCCCCTCCCTATATAGATCTACGACCACCACCCCCTCCCTATATAGATCTACGACCACCACCCACCCCCTATATAGATTCACGACCACTACCACCAAATATAGATCTACGACCACTACCCCCCTCCCTATATAGATCTACGACCACTACCCCCCCATATATAGATCTACGACCACCACCCCTGTATATACATCTTTGACCACTACCCCCATATATAGATCTACGACCACTACCCCTGTATATACATCTTTGACTACTACCCCCATATATAGATCAACGACTTTGAACCTCTTCGTTGGAGAATGGATGCAGGAATAAACCAACAATTATAGGAACCGACACAGGGTTTATTTAACCCACACAGGGTTGAACCCATGCATTTAACTTACATGACTTTAACCCATGTATTTAATCCACACAGGGATGAACCCATGCATTTAACTTACATGACTTTAATCCATGTATTTAACCCACACAGGGAAAAACCCATGCATTTAACCCACATGACTTTAACCCATGTATTTAACCCACACAGGGTTGAACCCATGCATTTAACCCACATGACTAAACCCATGTATTTAACCCACACAGGGTTGAACCCATTCATTTAACCCACATGACTTTAACCCATGTATTTAACCCACACAGGGTTTAACCCATGTATTTAACCCACATGACTTTAACCCATGTATTTAACCCACACAGGGTTGAACCCATGCATTTAACCCACATGACTTTAACCCATGTATTTAACCCACACAGGGTTGAACCCATTCATTTATCCCACATGACTTTAACCCATGTATTTAATCCACACAGGGTTTAACCCATGCATTTAACACACATGACCCTAACCCATGTATTTAACCTACACAGTGTTTACCCACCATAAGGTTGAACCAACACATAGTTGAATTTACACACACTAACCACATAGGGTTAAATCTGTACAGAATTAAACCTATAGAGAAATAATTGAACCCATACAGAAATAAAAGTTAAAACTGTACAGTTTTTAGTTTTTAACCAAGTGTAGATAGATATATGAAAGCTTTTATTTATTTTGTTTATTGCAGTAAGAAAAACAGTCATTGTAGCAGTTTGATTTAATTGTGACTAGTTGTTATCAGGATGCCGAAATTGGTTAGAACGAGGTAAGTCAATAATCACATGATTCATGTTTACAAAAAAAAAACATCAAACTATAGCTCAGTCTTTAAACAATAATTAAGCTCAGTTTTATATAACAATATTTAAGCTCAGTCTTTAAACAATAATTAAGCTCAGTTTTATATAACAATATTTAAGCTCAGTTTTATATAACAATATTTAAGCTCAGTTTTATATAACAATATTTAAGCTCAGTTTTATATAACAATATTTTAGCTCAGTTTTATACAACAATATTTTAGCTCAGTTTTATATAACAATATTTAAGCTCAGTTTTATTTATTGGCAATCACGCCTTAAAGTGTTTTTTTGACTTTAAACATAGAAAAGAATTAACAACCGATCAGAAGTCAGCTTTAAAAACTTACTGGGAGGGAGGTATGCGATCTGCTACTTCTTCTTTAATTGTTAGAGCCAGTGAAACAACCGGCCTATCTCAACAAAAAATAAAGGTGATGGTTTACTTTCATATCGAGAATGTTAAACAATTAAAATTATGTTTTTTTTATTAGAAATGGATTTGGAAATACAAATGTACAATGAAACAACCGGTGCCAAAAACAACTTGTGTGACAAGCCGCATACCATCTGGCTACAACTTGTTTTGTTCAAGTTTGAAAAATACAGGTATATAGAGATATGTATGACACATACAATTAGGCCCTTAGATCTTAAACATCTATCCAAATGGAAAAAAAAACTTGATAAGTTATCAAATCTGTGTAATATATCAAAATATTGATTTCCACCTAAGTCACATTATGTTTGTAATTATTTATTTACATCATGCTTTTTTATGTTTGCATTGTTTAGATATTACCACGTTTGGAAAAATGTGGAATGATTTGAGCAATGAAGAAAAAGTATACTGAAAGAACCAGGCATTTACAAATTCGACTGGTGTATGTCCGCCAACTCAAAATGAAACAAAAATACAAAAAATAACAAAAAATATCTCGTCACAGGTACGAAAATATATAATCTTGTTAAAAAAGGGTAATTGGAAGTAGTTTTTAAACTTCTGTTAATTCTAGTGTGAGCAGCTACACGATCTTGGTGTTTCATGTGGAATTATTTTGTATTCTGAAGGGCACATTTTCATTCTTGGAAATAAGTCCCACGTCATAGAGGAAAACACTTCATTCGTTCAAGAATTTGTCAGAAGTTCCCATAGCCCCGGTATAATATCTGTTGGATTTTTATTTTTTATTGCAATTTTTGAAAATGTTATTGGTAATACAGAATATATTTACTGCATACTTATAGAAGTTAGCTATACAGATACTTTTAAATTGTGTAGGTACAGATTTAAATCTGCATATAAAACTTATTTTTTAACAGGTACTGATTTTATGAGTTGGGAAAATCTCCGTAAAGAAGTTGAAGTTTTATTTAATACCAAATACAGTTAAGTAAAACACAGCTATTTTTTTGTAATTAATTTTAGTCTATGTTTATGCTTACTTATGTTTAATTTATCAATGGTAACAATGTTAAACTTTTGTTTGACCTAACCACGTTTAAAATAGACACCTATTGTGTATATCTATTGGAAATATATTGTGTATAATTATTGTTATTTTTTAGGTGAATTTGTCGGAAAAGTTGCAAGAGTACCTTACAGCAAAACGTCTGGTTTTACAGTTGTAGGTTTGCCAAACAACATAAAGTTTGGTAAGCCTAGCCAATTTGGGAAAGACACATTAATAAAAATACTTGGTTCAAAAGAGAAAATTTGTTTTGTTCGTGATAGTAAGTTTATTACCCAACATTACATATATTCTTAAGTTTGTCACAAGTAAGCTTAAAAGTAAAGATACATTTTTTTGGCATATCCATTATGCATAATACCATATTTTTTTATGATTTCCCGTTCCCTTATATAGAAACTAAGTATATGTTTATTTATTTCCGAAGTTTTATTTTTAATAAATCGTTTTTTTCCTATTGTTTTGATCTGCTTTTGCATTGTCTGCAGGTTCAATATCTGCTCCAGGACCATCCAACATGTCAGCTCCAGGACCATCCAACATGTCAGCTCCAGGACCATCCAACATTTCAGCTGCAGAATCGTTTGCGATACCAAGTGGTCGTAAAATCTACCGTCTAATGCCGTCTGATTCACTTAAAATATTACGTTTGCCTGCAATCAATAAAAATAAATAAATAGGATGTCCGTTTGGTCATTTCTTTATTGTTTTTTTTTTGCTTTGAAAACAGTCAATTGCTTAAGGCAGGTGACACGACTAGCATGCACGTTATTTGTCAAGACTGGTGGGGATAGAGTTCTACAAGGTTTTTAGTTACTGCCTGAAGTGCCGTGCTGCCGTTGTGCGATTAAAGAATCATCAGAATAAGATACTTGACGAAAGGGCAATTTCAACAGCCTTCTGTGATAGAATATCTCACAATTTACAGTATTTTGCGAAAAAAAAACGTTTGTAAAGTTTTTAACAAAAAATTCCTTGAAGTAATTTTATTAAGTTCATTCGTGCCTTGTCGCATAACAGAAGCAGAAGTTACTAAGGACCTTGAATAGGATTGGTTACTCGTGTTTTATCCTGTGACTGGAAAAACGTGGAGAGCTATCGCACGGACAATCGTCAAAAAACCTTGCGCACACCATCGGGTTACCGAGCTGTAAACTTGTTTACAAAAGATAAACCTTTTATCTACTTTAGTTTTTAAACACGCGCCACTAACGCACTCACACCGGAGATATATAAACAAGAGAGAGATTGGCAATGACGTCATATTTGTTTGTTACGAGTTGTGAAGTTGAAATATCGTAACGGTTGAATAATTAAGGTACCGGTTCCGAATTTGGTTTTAGATTATGTTTTGTCTTATGCCAGTTATACGATGTTTTATATTGTTCAGTACGTATACTCCAATTGTAAAGTATGTTTTTAATAAGCTGGTATATATAGGCTTTTAGTCGAGAGGAGCAAGAAACTAAGATCGCCGCTATTTAAGAATAAAGTACTATTTATTTAGATACCGGTAGCGGTGGTATAGGTTGGTACTAGTCGCTATGATCCGTAATACGTTTAGTAATTTTTACTGCTAATTGGATAGTCCACTCTAATCAGAATATTGAATAGTCTAGTTGGAATATAAGTGGTTTAAAGTGGACTTTATAAACATTTCTGTGTCATGCATAACATACTTTTTACAGATATATTATCAGATAATATGCCAGCATCGTATTGCTCCATACCACAATGCAATAGCGCTATTGGAGGAAATTTTAAGGTTTTTACAGTAAATCCATTTGCAAAACAAGAAAACAATTGGCACAACAATGTATTAAAAAAATGTATCCTAAAGTACCGAGATGAAAAAAATCCGAAAGATAATATTGGTGATAATTTGGGATCACATTGCATTGGTGGATTTTCAGAGAACTTCGGTGCACACTATTTTTGCAGGTATTGTTGTGTATCAAAATCCGAATTTCAAGAATGTTCATATATGATAGGCCAGCATAGAACTGTTTCTAACTACAACAATGCATTGAACTTTCTCTCATTGAACGATACTATCAAAATGAGTAGTGGAGTCAAGTTCAATTCAATTTTTAATTCCTTGCACAACTTTCATGTATGTGATCCAGGCCTTCCACCATGTTTGGGGCATGATCTTTTTGAGGGTATTGTAAGTTATGATGTCGCTCTCTTTATTAAACATTTTGTAAATCTTAGCTGGTTTTCATACTCTGAATTAAACAAGAGAATTCAACAGTTCCCCTTTCTTGGTTTAGATGCTTCTAGCAAACCACCACTCCTATGTTCTTTTGCAACACGTCTTAGTGGTCAGGCAGTGGAAAACTGGTGTTTTCTTCGTTTTGTGCCATTGTTTATCTTTGATAAAATACAAAATGTCGATGACCCTGTTTGGTTACTTTTGCTTAGATTAAGAGAAATTGTCGAACTGGTATGTTCTCCCAAAATTTCCACTGCCAGACTATCATATTTAAATGTTATCATTCAGGACTATGTTTTCTATAGAAGGCAATATTTTCCTTTGATAAAACTTAGACCAAAGCACCACTACTTGATTCATTATCCTGCACTAATTTTTCACTTTGGACCACTCATTCGACTTTGTACAATGAGATTTGAGAGCAAGCATTCCTACTTTAAAAGATGCATCAGAAGTTTCAAAAATTTTAGAAATGTGACTCAGACCTTAACAAGAACCCATCAATTGTACCAATCATACCTTAGTTATGGTAACAATTTAAATAACAATCTGCAATTCTCACCTGCACTGCCTATTAATGTGGCTCTTTACAATAACAATGTACAAAATGTCCTCTCTGATGCAGGGATTTTAAGCTCAAATTCTGTTGCAGAGGGCGGGACCCTTTACAAACCAGGCATGGTTGTAATTTTACAGACTGCTGTTTTTGGTCGCATTGTTCTTTTGATTGTAAAAAACAATACTGATTTGTATATGGTAACCGAATGTTATAAAACTGATATGTTATCCTTTCTCGGAATTTACTCTGTTGTGCCGCCATCAGCAACCAATATATTTAGGTGTATTAAAAGTAAGCAACTACTTGATTTTTTTCCATTGTGGGTGTACAGTGCTGGGCAATATAACTTAATTCCTTTAAAGCATGCAATTTATTCTGATTGAATTTGTTGTATATGAAGTGCTAGTGCATAACACTGAATGAGCCAGTTCATGCCAAAACAAGTTGTCCTATTCTTTTGGCCTGACCGCTACCAAAAATAATGTTTTTTTTCCTTGTGCAACTGCACTTACTTCAGTCATAGACGCCCAAGTTTTAAGGGTAAATAAATAGAGACTTTTGGGGGACATTTTTAAAAATATGGACATATTGTTTTAGCTTGATCTGTGCTATTTAAGACCTATTTTTTATATTACATTGTACATGCTTATGTTTTAAAATTGTCTTAATAGGTTATCAATATCCTTTAGAATGGCAGATTCTGATGATAGTACTGCAACTGTTTCAGTTGCAGAACCTTTTGATATTTTTTTAAGCAGCTGTGATCTCCATATGACTGACTCATCTAAAGATGAATTATGTCGTTACTTCATTGAAGAAATGGGAGCATATGATTTGAAAGATCTCGAATTCATTACAGAAAAGGACTTGGAAAAGTTATTGGGTCCGATTACGCGTCGCAAGTTGTTGTTATGTATAAAAAAACATTTAAATTGCATAGATCCGATTAATACTTCTACTCCGGAAAGTGCAAACTTAACAGAAAGTTCAAGTCTAAGTTCTTCATTTTCAGAAAGTGATGATAGTTTTATTATGCTACATCCATCCGAAGTTGAAAATTACATTGCATGGGTAAACATGCCTGCTAAAATTAAGAATTGCTTTAAAATGAAAAAAAGACTTCCTCCTGCGGAAAGAAGACTGTTTGTCAGACTCTTAACAGAAAACCTTTTACTGTCTGTTAAAATTCCAAAAAGAAGACACATACGTTCTATTGCACAGAAGGCTATAAAAAAGTACCCTTTATCATTCCAAGATACAAGTTTGAGTGGTAAAATTATTGGAGATGGCAGTGGGTCCCTTATTATGCAAATTGAGCAAAAAGTGCACAATGCTGCCAGAAATCCCAAAGGAAGCCTTGAGTTGGAATCTAAATCTGTACCAAATGAAGGAAATAATACTAGTAGAAAGCATGGATCAGATTGTATTGATTGAAATCCATCAAACACGAAGTCTGATACGGAAACTGAAAGTCTAAGATTAAAGCTTTTGGGTCACTTTCAAGATAAAAGTTTGGAAAAGGAAGAAGTGTTTGCTTGCATAAAAGAATGTTTTCCAACTCTTCGTTTCCATATTAACTCGGGTTTTAAGACATTGCAAACATTAAAAGAAGATTGGCCTTTGTGCTTTACTAAAGACGGAATGTTCTTTCAATATGAGATATTAATGGGCAAGGCTTTAAATGTATTTATAAAAACACTGGAAAACAACATCAGTAAAGTACTATCATATATGCAGTCACTTCAGTACAAAAATAATGAAGTCCGAAAAATCATTAAGAATATTAATTTGGCCAAGAATATTACAAAAAATAACCAACCAGAAGTCCTTGGTTTGCTTCTCCTTTTATGCCAAGTGTTTAAAGAGAACAGCCAGAGTTTATTGTTACAGGTACAACATAATATAATATGTGTGCTTAACATTTAGTTTGATATTTTTTTATTGTTACAGGTACAACATAATATAATAACTTTTGTTCTTAACATTTAGTTTGGTATTTTTTTAAATAGTCTAGCCCAATTCCTTTGATTGTTTCTCTTCAATATGATGTATACGAAATTATTTTATGCCTGTTAATGGGAAAATCAGGAGCGTTATAGCACTGACAATGGTTAGATTACCTCGTGCCCACCGTTTGGTTATTTATATACACACAAAATTAACTTCATTTGAATAATAAATGTTTTATTTTTTAAGGAGCAATGTGACAAAAATGATGTTCCTGCAACACCATGCATTTTGGCTGTAGGTGAGAGCTAAGTATGTTATGAATAAAAATAGTTATTAACTTTAAACTTAACCTCAAGACGGCTAGACAAATACCATTCTGGTGAATTAAGATTGTTCATTTCATTCACAGGAGGTTGTTCAGTTCTGTCTGCTTCCAGATTTTATATTGCAGTTGACAAGCAAGTTGTTATCAAAGATATTATTTTAGCAGAGGATGCACTCGCTCTACTATTTGCCAGTTACTATGTTTTTAACATTGAGTATCCTGCAAATGGAACTGTTACAATGGAATTTCTTCAACGGTGAGTGAAAGAGCATGTTCTATATGTATCTTTTATGATAGATAGAGGATACTTATATAATCCTGGGATGGTAAAATAGTGTTAAACATATCTAATAGTGGTTATACTGTTTTGGTGTGTTTAGAAGTATTTGTTTTTTTAATAAAACATTTTTGTACAAATGAAGAACCAAGGTGTAGCGAAATTCGCGGCTTGTGTAATATTCGTTGCACATTATATTAAATTTAGTTAAATCGTTTTAAGTAAGTCATAACTGCATGCAGCTGCGTGCGTCTGTTCTAAAAACCCGTTTGTACCTCACTTCCTGTGCGTGTCAACGGGATATAATCCCCATGCCATATGTTTTGCAAGCTGATGTTTCGTGTATAAAGTCTTTGCATGAATTGTTATCAAAAACGCGTTTTAGAATAAAGACCGAAAATAAATCGCCTGCTCGGGCGCGGTTCCGAGCATGTTCAGGCAACCAGTTAAAGTGTATGTGTTTTACTGTATCAGCTTATAAGATGCAATTCAGAAACCTTCCGAGACGGAGTCAATTCTGAGTCTCATTAGTTGGAGAATTCAGGTCAGGTTCAGTGCTACAGCTATAAGCACGCAAAACAACCACAAAAGAACTTGATTCTCCACAGTGGTGAATCTCCAATACGTGTTTGAACACGCAGGTCTATTTACCAAGAAAAATGTGTTGGCGAAACAATCTATTCAATTTTCCGATGCCAACAGAAAAGCCGCAAGTAAGGATTTGCTGGTTTCATAAACATTTTGGTAACCGAGCACGAAAATGCAACCCAGGCTGCAATTGGTCTGCAATCTACAGAAAAACAGCAAGAACAAAACCAAAAACAACACCACAAGTAATGTCAAGCCCGAGATATTTCCATGCGAAGTCCAGTTTATTTTTTGTTAAGACGTCGCAAATAACTTAAAGTTTATGGTGGACCCAAGAACATCAGTTTCTCTTTTACCCAATTTAGAAGACACACGTTCTATTTTTTTACAAACATTCCGGAAAACTACGACTAAACGAAACGAACTGCTCATCAACTGGAAACAAGGTATTGGACGTTTCCTTACAAGGTGTGGGATCTTTCGAATGGAACTTTCAAATTACAAACGTTCGTCATCCCGTGATTGGTTTGGACTTCATAAAGCGTTTCAATCTCATTGTGGATGGGCGAAGTGGCCTTCTACGTCGTCGTCCAGAAGAAACGAATACCGCGCCGCCCGGCATAAAGCACAAAGAAGATACGGTGGATCGAAGGGAAGCGCTGAAAACGCCAGAAGTCATGGGTCTTATAAAGAATACATCATTCATGAGTAGCACAATCGAAGAGGAAAACAATATTTTCGACATTTTGGTCGAGTCGGAAAAGACTTTTCTTCACGACACGCGTCGCAAACCTGAGCGATCACCTGGGCTCACGTACTTACAAGTTTGTCGTTTTCGTGGTGGCCGTTTCGTCTATGAGACGGATCTTTGACTGTCACCGAGTTGTTCAGCATTTTGCTCAAGGATTGGTGAGAAATGTGAATAGGGTATACGATCACGACTAAAGCATTATTGATTATTACACGAGTATTGAATATCGTCTAGAGTGGCCTATTTTATATGAGTATTTTGTGTCTACTAGGTATGTTAATGCGTGTCGAGGATGCTCCACGCCGACTATTTTTTATACGAGTATGTTTTTATGTCTATTGTCTATAGCGTGATTTGCGTCTGAATAATGCTTTGGTTTGATTTTTTTGCCCTCTGCATGGACCGCCAATGCTTTGGCTTAGCGAATAACCTGATAGTTATTTCATAGGCCATATACAAAAAACCTTGTTCAGTTTATTTTACAGATGTCATCCACATTTTACCATCGAAGAGATCCGACCTATTTGTTTATTGAAAAATGATTTTCGCGCCACCATTTAAAAGCCGCGAATTCCTACAAAAATTTATATAGCGATCCCATAGCGGATTAATAATTTTAAAATTTGGGGGGAAAGGAAGCTATGTAGCGAAATTCGCGGCTTTGTGTAATATTCGTTGCACATTATATTAAATTTAGTTAAATCGTTTTAAGTAAGTCATAACTGCATGCAGCTGCGTGCGTCTGTTCTAAAAACCCGTTTGTACCTCACTTCCTGTGCGTGTCAACGGGATATAATCCCCATGCCATATGTTTTGCAAGCTGATGTTTCGTGTATAAAGTCTTTGCATGAATTGTTATCAAAAACGCGTTTTAGAATAAAGACCGAAATATAAATCGCCTGCTCGGGCGCGGTTCCGAGCATGTTCAGGCAACCAGTTAAAGTGGTATGTGTTTTACTGTATCAGCTTATAAGATGCAATTCAGAAACCTTCCGAGACGGAGTCAATTCTGAGTCTCATTAGTTGGAGAATTCAGGTCAGGTTCAGTGCTACAGCTATAAGCACGCAATAACAACCACCAAAAGAACTTGATTCTCCACAAAGGTGTTCGTCCTAAACCTGTCCTTAGTAGTTCTGAACAAGGTAAACCAGCAAGCCACTGGGCTGTAAAATTATATGATTTTTGGACTACATATGTGCATACTATGTTGTTTTCCGTTAAAATTCATAAGCCATATAGAATATATATTTAGAGCATTTACAATTTACATCAATACATGATACCAGCACCCAATGTTTTCTTACAGTGCATTTGCTGAAGTTGAGGGTGGCGGCGCTAAAATAATAAAAAATGGAAGAAAGAAATCCAGGATAAATGGAATAAACTCAAAACTGCTATCACTGCTAAATGCAGTAAATGATTTTGTGTACGTTTGAACTTTGCCTTTAACTTCTTTCTTTCAAATAATTCGTTGTCTTTCTTTCAAATAATTCGAGTTGTGTAGAAGTAAACATAATAAACATTGTGTAGAAGTAAACATAATAAACATGCAAATGTGTTAATAAACCATTGATTGTGTTTAATTACACTGTGTAGAAGTAAACATAATAAACTTGCAAATGTGTTACTCAACCATTGATTGTGTATATTTACATTGTGTGGTAGTAAATATAATAAACATGCAAATGTGTTTATAAACCATTGATTGTGTATAATTACATTGTGTAGTAGTAAATTTAAAAAACATAAAAACATGTTAAAAGACAAGCCATGCATGTTTCTTCTAAATAC
>CH002533.1:282144-297926 GCA_000149265.1 Ciona savignyi | reverse complement strand
GACGCCCAAGTTTTAAGGGTAAATAAATAGAGACTTTTGGGGGACATTTTTAAAAATATGGACATATTGTTTTAGCTTGATCTGTGCTATTTAAGACCTATTTTTTATATTACATTGTACATGCTTATGTTTTAAAATTGTCTTAATAGGTTATCAATATCCTTTAGAATGGCAGATTCTGATGATAGTACTGCAACTGTTTCAGTTGCAGAACCTTTTGATATTTTTTTAAGCAGCTGTGATCTCCATATGACTGACTCATCTAAAGATGAATTATGTCGTTACTTCATTGAAGAAATGGGAGCATATGATTTGAAAGATCTCGAATTCATTACAGAAAAGGACTTGGAAAAGTTATTGGGTCCGATTACGCGTCGCAAGTTGTTGTTATGTATAAAAAAACATTTAAATTGCATAGATCCGATTAATACTTCTACTCCGGAAAGTGCAAACTTAACAGAAAGTTCAAGTCTAAGTTCTTCATTTTCAGAAAGTGATCGATAGTTTTATTATGCTACATCCATCCGAAGTTGAAAATTACATTGCATGGGTAAACATGCCTGCTAAAATTAAGAATTGCTTTAAAATGAAAAAAAGACTTCCTCCTGCGGAAAGAAGACTGTTTGTCAGACTCTTAACAGAAAACCTTTTACTGTCTGTTAAAATTCCAAAAAGAAGACACATACGTTCTATTGCACAGAAGGCTATAAAAAAGTACCCTTTATCATTCCAAGATACAAGTTTGAGTGGTAAAATTATTGGAGATGGCAGTGGGTCCCTTATTATGCAAATTGAGCAAAAAGTGCACAATGCTGCCAGAAATCCCAAAGGAAGCCTTGAGTTGGAATCTAAATCTGTACCAAATGAAGGAAATAATACTAGTAGAAAGCATGGATCAGATTGTATTGATTGAAATCCATCAAACACGAAGTCTGATACGGAAACTGAAAGTCTAAGATTAAAGCTTTTGGGTCACTTTCAAGATAAAAGTTTGGAAAAGGAAGAAGTGTTTGCTTGCATAAAAGAATGTTTTCCAACTCTTCGTTTCCATATTAACTCGGGTTTTAAGACATTGCAAACATTAAAAGAAGATTGGCCTTTGTGCTTTACTAAAGACGGAATGTTCTTCAATATGAGATATTAATGGGCAAGGCTTTAAATGTATTTATAAAAACACATGGAAAACAACATCAGTAAAGTACTATCATATATGCAGTCACTTCAGTACAAAAATAATGAAGTCCGAAAAATCATTAAGAATATTAATTTGGCCAAGAATATTACAAAAAATAACCAACCAGAAGTCCTTGGTTTGCTTCTCCTTTTATGCCAAGTGTTTAAAGAGAACAGCCAGAGTTTATTGTTACAGGTACAACATAATATAATATGTGTGCTTAACATTTAGTTTGATATTTTTTTATTGTTACAGGTACAACATAATATAATAACCTTTGTTCTTAACATTTAGTTTGGTATTTTTTTA
The DNA here is from genome assembly GCA_000149265.1 of Ciona savignyi. Lineage (NCBI taxonomy): Eukaryota > Metazoa > Chordata > Ascidiacea > Phlebobranchia > Cionidae > Ciona > Ciona savignyi. Next base: position 296,443 of record CH002533.1, on the reverse strand, counting down.
AATAGTCTAGCCCAATTCCTTTGATTGTTTCTCTTCAATATGATGTATACGAAATTATTTTATGCCTGTTAATGGGAAAATCAGGAGCGTTATAGCACTGACAATGGTTAGATTACCTCGTGCCCACCGTTTGGTTATTTATATACACACAAAATTAACTTCATTTGAATAATAAATGTTTTATTTTTTAAGGAGCAATGTGACAAAAATGATGTTCCTGCAACACCATGCATTTTGGCTGTAGGTGAGAGCTAAGTATGTTATGAATAAAAAATAGTTATTAACTTTAAACTTAACCTCAAGACGGCTAGACAAATACCATTCTGGTGAATTAAGATTGTTCATTTCATTCACAGGAGGTTGTTCAGTTCTGTCTGCTTCCAGATTTTATATTGCAGTTGACAAGCAAGTTGTTATCAAAGATATTATTTTAGCAGAGGATGCACTCGCTCTACTATTTGCCAGTTACTATGTTTTTAACATTGAGTATCCTGCAAATGGAACTGTTACAATGGAATTTCTTCAACGGTGAGTGAAAGAGCATGTTCTATATGTATCTTTTATGATAGATAGAGGATACTTATATAATCCTGGGATGGTAAAATAGTGTTAAACATATCTAATAGTGGTTATACTGTTTTGGTGTGTTTAGAAGTATTTGTTTTTTTAATAAAACATTTTTGTACAAATGAAGAACCAAGGTGTAGCGAAATTCGCGGCTTGTGTAATATTCGTTGCACATTATATTAAATTTAGTTAAATCGTTTTAAGTAAGTCATAACTGCATGCAGCTGCGTGCGTCTGTTCTAAAAACCCGTTTGTACCTCACTTCCTGTGCGTGTCAACGGGATATAATCCCCATGCCATATGTTTTGCAAGCTGATGTTTCGTGTATAAAGTCTTTGCATGAATTGTTATCAAAAACGCGTTTTAGAATAAAGACCGAAAATAAATCGCCTGCTCGGGCGCGGTTCCGAGCATGTTCAGGCAACCAGTTAAAGTGTATGTGTTTTACTGTATCAGCTTATAAGATGCAATTCAGAAACCTTCCGAGACGGAGTCAATTCTGAGTCTCATTAGTTGGAGAATTCAGGTCAGGTTCAGTGCTACAGCTATAAGCACGCAAAACAACCACAAAAGAACTTGATTCTCCACAAAGGTGTTCGTCCTAAACCTGTCCTTAGTAGTTCTGAACAAGGGTAAACCAGCAAGCCACTGGGCTGTAAAATTATATGATTTTGGACTACATATGTGCATACTATGTTGTTTTTCCGTTAAAATTCATAAGCCATATAGAATATATATTTAGAGCATTTACAATTTACATCAATACATGATACCAGCACCCAATGTTTTCTTACAGTGCATTTGCTGAAGTTGAGGGTGGCGGCGCTAAAATAATAAAAAATGGAAGAAAGAAATCCAGGATAAATGGAATAAACTCAAAACTGCTATCACTGCTAAATGCAGTAAATGATTTTGTGTACGTTTGAACTTTGCCTTTAACTTCTTTCTTTCAAATATTTCGTTGTCTTTCTTTCAAATAATTCGAGTTGTGTAGAAGTAAACATAATAAACATTGTGTAGAAGTAAACATAATAAACATGCAAATGTGTTAATAAACCATTGATTGTGTTTAATTACATTGTGTAGAAGTAAACATAATAAACTTGCAAATGTGTTACTCAACCATTGATTGTGTATAATTACATTGTGTGGTAGTAAATATAATAAACATGCAAATGTGTTTATAAACCATTGATTGTGTATAATTACATTGTGTAGTAGTAAATTTAAAAAACATAAAAACATGTTAAAAGACAAGCCATGCATGTTTCTTCTAAATACAGATTGGAATGTTTTTTTGTATTTACATAATAGTCAGTAAATTAAAAATACATAAAAAGTCTGGACCACCTGCTTCCAGACTTTTTATGTAAAAATTCGTAAACATTTTTTTACAGTGTAGGTGGATTTGGATTGCTATACGAAATATTAAAAAATAAAATAAAAATACAGTCTTGGTCGTAGATAGATTTTTCTTTCTTCGCTTCGAGATTCCGACGGCGAATCGTGAACTTCCCCTGCAGACTTTGGTGGAAACTTCTTTCTCTAGATACGATCGATTTCCGTCGACGTTTTGGTGTAATCGGAGGATTTCCTTTAATAAATGATAGAGCTCCTCGCTTGTTGTCAGAGCGAAGATGCTTCAGGCGGTTTCTTTTTCTAAACTGGTTTTGGTCGGTTTCTTAAATTTTCTTAAAGTGTATTTACCCTTCAATTTTGTGACCGGAATACACGCAACGATATGGTTCAGTGAATACGAAATGACGTAATAGAAATTAGGGGACGATCAAGAAATTTACAGGACCATATTAATAATATCGTTACACTATTAAGTACAAGCTTGTTTTTATTGATTGTGTACTACATTAGTTGCCTTTGAAGAACTCAAGCTTATTTGGTATTAATGATGTCACTAAATTCAAATGCATTTTAATTCAGACTATACTTCAAAAATATACTGACGAATATTGATCCCAAAAACTTTTTTGAAAAGTTATCATAAACTAAGGAATTCAAAATTTTTTATACCGTTCTCTATCTAGGCACCATAATTTCATTGCAAGATCTTTATTATTAGACAATTTTGCATCTTTGATATCGCTTTCAGAAGAACAGGCCAATATATGCTCATTAATATTAAAGCCATCTGTGGAAGTAAAAAAATTACTTAATAAAATATATATATTTATCCCCCTTTTTTAAAAAAAACAAAAACGATATATTAATACCATGCTTAAATATAAATTTAAATAGATACATTCAAAAATACCTGGATACAAGGACAACAGTTCTTTGTATTGTGTACTCGCATTTTCATTGGTAGCCGTAGCCTTGACAATTTTTTGTACCATGAAAGAACCTAAACAATAAATTTAGATATTGTTTTCGACTGCAGAAGATTTAAAAATTTTAATTAAACCACAACAAAAGTGAAAGTAAGCATAAAAGAAGTCAATAAACTTTCTAAGTAAGGGTTGTAATATTACAATTTATAGGAAATAAAACATACTAAAAATAAACATTCCTGAAAAAATAAATATAAAAGTAATTTATTTAGCTATTAAGTATTATTAAGAGCAAATTGATACCAAATTTTGTCTTTAGTTTAGCTACATAATGGATTAATCCATCTGTCAATAGGTCCGTCCTGTGTTCAGGTAACATTTCTTTTGTTATTTTGTTAAAGTTTCTCAAATATGAACACAGCCTCTCTACAGTTTCGCCCTCAGTCAAACCAAATCCAACCTTTCTTCTTGGATTGTACTTTATCTACATTGTATACAATAGTCTAAATGTTATATATTGTGTTGGTTGTTATGTTAAAACATACCTGGCATTTCATATAGTGCCCATATCCATGAAAAACAGGGACAGCAAAAGTAACTCTTTTTAAAATGTCAGAAGAATCCCTTCTAGCCTGTTTAAAGTGCTCAATGTAATACAATACAAAAATCCAAAATGTAAGACAACAATGTGGCCAAATTAATTTAAATATTAAATCCTACAGCCTAGCTAACTTGCAGGTGATCTTCCAAGCGACAGGCAATGTCGTAAAATACTAAAATAATTTTGGGGTTCTGTACCAAAAGCTTCCTCAAAAGAAAAACAGGATATCCCAACCGGATTAAGATTAAATAAATTCAATAACTTGAATAATTAATATTTTGTTGGTTAACCCATATGATAATTCAATTGAGCGTCAGTCAAAAAGTTGTGGGAAACCTGCCGCTTGCTACATTGTGTCCTTGGGTAATTCCCTTAAAAACGAAAATATGTTCTTCAATTATGATTGTGACAGGCATGCACTAACATATCCAACAAGAAGTCGACAAAACTAAATAAAACTTTAAGAATCGTTATACATAACATGACCCACACATACATGTAAAACAGAAACTTATATACTAAACCCAGGGGGTTTCCCTGAAACCATGAAATCGGGCTATTTTGGAAATTTAAATTTATTTTACCGACACGCTTGAAAACAAGCTTTAATTTAAAACATTAGTGGTGAAATGTTCGTAAATTTAAGACGTTTATTCTTTCTCAACTACACATGGAAAAGAAGTTTGGTCTGATAACTATGGGACCCATGCGTTTATGCTTGCAGAAACAAAGTACATGCTCAGTGTACAAAATACAAATTATGGTTAAGGACACTGTAGAATAAATTAATGGCATACAACATGTGTTTTACAAATAGTGGTGGTTAAACACGTGGTTGACACTCTCTAGTTTTAGCCGATTTTGGCACCCAGGCCGAAAAAGGTTGCCCATTCCTGTTCTATACCAACCTATGGGAAAAATCACCTTCTGCCATCAACCCCGATAATTATCTCAGGTGTTTAAAAAACTATAAACTTTGGAGATGAACTTTCCGTATTAACGCAACCGGTCAATATACTGGAAATCGAAACCGCAATTAATGATATGCGTGACAATAGCACTCCCGGCAATTACGGACTCGTATATCTGTTATATAAAAAAATAATAAACCGATAATAAAATACGACCTAGAGGAAATATATAAAAATATATACTTAAAAATCTTCAAGCTAATCTATAAAAAGGCGACAAAACAGACCTAAACAATTGGCGCCCCATTTCTTTATTAAACTGCGTCTATAAAATCCTTAGTAAACTAATTAATAATCGTTGTAATCGTTTCGACACAATCATTAATCAAATAATTGGCAAAAACCAAAAATGCGGACTCAAAGAACCAAGAATTAGTGATGCTATGTATAATATTCGATTAGCGATCGACTCAGCAAAACACTTTAATCATCCTCTCACGGAAATTGCGATAGATTTTGAAAAAGCTTTTGATGGTACTGACCCTGAATTTATAATACAGAAGATATATGTATATATATATATATATATATGCCTAAAACTGAACGCTTATTACGTAGATATGTACAATATATACAACGACGTTAACAGTCGAATAGAAATTAAATTAGGAATAAGACAGGGCTGCCCCCAGAGTTACTTTTTCTAATTTTCATGGAAAAACTTACACTCAATGTTTCCTATAATTAGAAAATCATCGGATATCGCCTCCTTCACAATATTGAAATTAAATGCGAATAATATGCCGACGATGTAAACTATCCTATCTGGCCATAATTTATCGATTCCTGAAATATTTAAGGAATTGGAAAAATACGCATAAGTATCTGATCAAAAAATAAACTTAGTGAAGACTTAAGTCATTATTAATGATAATTTATCTATTTACGCTCTGCCCAGATTCTATCCAGTAATTGAAATCGTCGAGACTATGAAAATACTATGGCCGTCACTTTCCGGTTCTTTTAAGCTATCAATTGTAGTATCAACATTCGCGGTCGCTTCTTGGCTCTTTTGAGCTGAGATCGAGTGTGGTATTGCCATTGCTTCCCGGCTATTATTATGAGCTAACAATTGTATTATCAACCATTGCTATCGCTTCCCGGCTCTTTTGAGCTAAGAGCGAGTGTAGTATCGCTTTTGCTTCCCGGCTCGTGTGAGCTAACAATTGTAGTATCAACCATCGCCGTCGGTACTCGGCTATTTTGAGGTAAAATCGAGTGTAATATCGCTATCGCTTCCAGGATCTTTTGATCTAAGATCGAGTGTAGTATCTCCATCGCTTCCCGGCTCGCGTGAGCTAACAATTGTATTATCAACCATTGCTATCGCTTCCCGGCTCTTTTGAGCTAAGAGCGAGTGTAGTATCGCTTTCGCTTCCCGGCTCGTGTGAGCTAACAATTGTAGTATGAACTATGACCGTCACTTTCCGGTTCTTTTAAGCTAACGATTGTGGTATCAACCATCGCCATCGCTTCCCGGTTCTTTTGAGCTAACAATTGTAGTAGCAACCATTGCTATCGCTTCCCGGCTCTTTTGAGCTAAGAGCGAGTGTAGTATCGCTTTCGCTTCCCGGCTCGTGTGAGCTATCAATTGTAGTATGAACCATGACCGTCACTTTCCGGTTCTTTTAAGCTATCAATTGTAGTATCAACAATCGCGGTCGCTTCTTGGCTCTTTTGAACTAAGATCGAGTGTGGTATTGCCATTGCTTCCCGGCTATTATTATGTGCTAACAATTGTAGTACCAACCATCGCCGTGGCTTCCCGGCTCTTTTGTGCTAAGATCGAGTATATTATCAATTATTGCCGTCGTGTCTTGGCTCTAAAGCTGAGATCAAGTGTAGTATATCGCCATCGCTTCACCGCTCTTTTGAGCTAAGATTGAAGAGTTTAGTATCGCCGTCGCTTTTCGGCTATTTTGAGCTAAGATTCAATGTAGTATCGCGATCGCTTCTCGGCTCTTTTGAGCTGAGATCCAGTATAATATCGCCGTCGCTTCCCGGCTCTTTTGAGCTAAGACCGAGTGTAGTATCGCTTTCGCTTCCTGGCTCGTGTGAGCTAACAATTGTAGTATCAACAATCGCGGTCGCTTCTTGGCTCTTTTGAGCTAAGATCTAGTGTAATATCGCTATCGCTTCCAGACTCGTTTGATATAAGATCGAGTGTAGTATCTCCATCGCTTCCCGGCTCGCGTGAGCTAACAATTGTAGTATCAACAATCGCCGTCGCTTCTTGGCTCTTTTGAGCTAAGATCTAGTGTAATATCGCTATCGCTTCCCGGCTCTTTTGAGCTAAGAGCGAGTGTAGTATCGCTTTCGCTTCCCGGCTCGTGTGAGCTAACAATTGTAGTATGAACCATGGCCGTCTCCTCCCGGTTCTTTTGAGCTAACAATTGTAGTATCAACCATCGCCATCGCTTCCCGGCTCTTTTGAGCTGAGATCGAGTGTAATATCGCTATCGCTTCCCGGCTCGTCTGATCTAACAATTGTATTATCAACCATTGCTATCGCTTCCCGGCTCGCGTGAGCTAACAATTGTATTATCAACCATTGCTATCGCTTCCCGGCTCTTTTGAGCTAAGAGCGAGTGTAGTATCGCTTTCGCTTCCCGGTTCGTGTGAGCTAACAATTGAAGTATGAACCATGACCGTCACTTCCCTGTTCTTTTGAGCTATCAATTGTAGTAGCAACCATTGCTATCGATCCCCGGCTCTTTTGAGCTAAGAGCGAGTGTAGTATCGCTTTCGCTTCCCGGCTCGTGTGAGCTATCAATTGTAGTATATGAACCATTGCTATCGCTTCCCGGCCCGTTTGAGCTAAAGCAATTGTAGTACCAACCATTGCTATCGCTTCCCGGCTCTTTTGAGCTGAGAGCGAGTGTAGTATCGTTTTCGCTTCCCGGCTCGTGTGAGCTATCAATTGTAGTATGAACCATGGCCGTCACTTTCCGGTTCTTTTAAGCTATCAATTGTAGTATCAACATTCGCGGTCGCTTCTTGGCTCTTTTGAGCTAAGATCGAGTGTGGTATTGCCATTGCTTCCCGGCTATTATTATGAGCTAACAATTGTATTATCAACCATTGCTATCGCTTCCCGGCTCTTTTAAGCTAAGATCGAGTGTAGTATCGCTTTCGCTTCCCGGCTCGTGTGAGCTAACAATTGTAGTATGAACCATGACCGTCACTTTCCGGTCCTTTTGAGCTATCAATTGTAGTAGCAACCATTGCTATCGCTTCCCGGCTCTTTTGAGCTAAAAGCGAGTGTAGTATCTCCATCGCTTCCCGGCTCACGTGAGCTAACAATAGTATTATCAACCATTGCAATCGCTTCCCGGCTCTTTTGCGCTGAGACCGAATGTAGTATCGCTTTCGCTTCCCGGCTCGTGTGAGCTATCAATTGTAGTATGAACCATGGCCGTCACTTTCCGGTTTCTTTTAAGCTATCAATTGTAGTATCAACATTCGCGGTCGCTTCTTGGCTCTTTTGAGCTAAGATCGAGTGTGGTATTGCCATTGCTTCCCGGCTATTATTATGAGCTAACAATTGTATTATCAACCATTGCTATCGCTTCCCGGCTCTTTTAAGCTAAGATCGAGTGTAGTATCGCTTTCGCTTCCCGGCTCGTGTGAGCTAACAATTGTAGTATGAACCATGGCCGTCTCCTCCCGGTTCTTTTGAGCTAACAATTGTAGTATCAACCATCGCCATCGCTTCCCGGCTCTTTTGAGCTGAGATCGAGTGTAATATCGCTATCGCTTCCCGGCTCGTTTGATCTAACAATTGTATTATCAACCATTGCTATCGCTTCCCGGCTCGCGTGAGCTAACAATTGTATTATCAACCATTGCTATCGCTTCCCGGCTCTTTTGAGCTAAGAGCGAGTGTAGTATCGCTTTCGCTTCCCGGTTCGTGTGAGCTAACAATTGAAGTATGAACCATGACCGTCACTTCCCTGTTCTTTTGAGCTATCAATTGTAGTAGCAACCATTGCTATCGATCCCCGGCTCTTTTGAGCTAAGAGCGAGTGTAGTATCGCTTTCGCTTCCCGGCTCGTGTGAGCTATCAATTGTAGTATATGAACCATTGCTATCGCTTCCCGGCCCGTTTGAGCTAAAGCAATTGTAGTACCAACCATTGCTATCGCTTCCCGGCTCTTTTGAGCTGAGAGCGAGTGTAGTATCGTTTTCGCTTCCCGGCTCGTGTGAGCTATCAATTGTAGTATGAACCATGGCCGTCACTTTCCGGTTCTTTTAAGCTATCAATTGTAGTATCAACATTCGCGGTCGCTTCTTGGCTCTTTTGAGCTAAGATCGAGTGTGGTATTGCCATTGCTTCCCGGCTATTATTATGAGCTAACAATTGTATTATCAACCATTGCTATCGCTTCCCGGCTCTTTTAAGCTAAGATCGAGTGTAGTATCGCTTTCGCTTCCCGGCTCGTGTGAGCTAACAATTGTAGTATGAACCATGACCGTCACTTTCCGGTCCTTTTGAGCTATCAATTGTAGTAGCAACCATTGCTATCGCTTCCCGGCTCTTTTGAGCTAAAAGCGAGTGTAGTATCTCCATCGCTTCCCGGCTCACGTGAGCTAACAATAGTATTATCAACCATTGCAATCGCTTCCCGGCTCTTTTGCGCTGAGACCGAATGTAGTATCGCTTTCGCTTCCCGGCTCGTGTGAGCTATCAATTGTAGTATGAACCATGGCCGTCACTTTCCGGTTCTTTTAAGCTATCAATTGTAGTATCAACATTCGCGGTCGCTTCTTGGCTCTTTTGAGCTAAGATCGAGTGTGGTATTGCCATTGCTTCCCGGCTATTATTATGAGCCAACAATTGTATTATCAACCATTGCTATCGCTTCCCGGTTCTTTTCAGCTAAGAGCGAGTGTAGTATCGCTTTCGCTTCCCGGCTCGTGTGAGCTATCAATTGTAGTATATGAACCATTGCTATCGCTTCCCGGCCCGTTTGAGCTAAAGCAATTGTAGTAGCAACCATTGCTATCGCTTCCCGGCTCTTTTGAGCTGAGATCGAGTGTAGTATCGCTTTCGCTTCCCGGCTCGTGTGAGCTATCAATTGTAGTATGAACCATGGACGTCACTTTCCGGTTCTTTTAAGCTATCAATTGTAGTATCAACATTCGCGGTCGCTTCTTGGCTCTTTTCAGCTAAGATCGAGTGTAGTATCTCCATCGCTTCCCGGCTCGTGTGAGCTAACAATTGTAGTATGAACCATGACCGTCACTTCCCGGTTCTTTTGAGCTATCAATTGTAGTAGCAACCATTGCTATCGCTCCCCGGCTCTTTTGAGCTGAGAGCGAGTGTAGTATCGCTTTCGCTTCCCGGCTCGTGTGAGCTATCAATTGTAGTATAAACCATGACCGTCACTTTCCGGTTCTTTTAAGCTAACGATTGTAGTATCAACCATCGCCATCGCTTCCCGGTTCTTTTGAGCTAACAATTGTAGTAGCAAACCATTGCTATCGCTTCCCGGCTCTTTTGAGCTAAGAGCGAGTGTAGTATCGCTTTCGCTTCCCGGCTCGTGTGAGCTATCAATTGTAGTATGAACCATGACCGTCACTTTCCGGTTCTTTTAAGCTATCAATTGAAGTATCAACAATCGCGGTCGCTTCTTGGCTCTTTTGAGCTAAGATCGAGTGTGGTATTGCCATTGCTTCCCGGCTATTATTATGAGCTAACAATTGTAGTATCAACCATCGCCGTCGGTACTCGGCTATTTTGAGGTAAAATCGAGTGTAATGTCGCTATCGCTTCCAGGTTCTTTTGATCTAAGATCGAGTGTAGTATCTCCATCGCTTCCCGGCTCTTTTGAGCTAAGAGCGAGTGTAGTATCGCTTTCGCTTCCCGGCTCGTGTGATCTATCAATTGTAGTATGAACCATGGCCGTCTCCTCCCGGTTCTTTTGAGCTATCAATTATAGTATCAACCATTGCTATCGCTTCCCGGCTCTTTTGAGCTAAGAGCGAGTGTAGTATCGCTTTCGCTTCCCGGCTCGTGTGAGCTATCAATTGTAGTATGAACCATGGCCGTCTCCTCCCGGTTCTTTTGAGCTAACAATTGTAGTATCAACCATCGCCATCGCTTCCCCGCTCTTTTGAGCTGAGATCGGGTGTAATATCGCTATCGCTTCCCGGCTCGTTTGATCTATCAATTGTAGTATCAACCATTGCTATCGCTTCCCGGCTCTTGTGAGCTAAGAGCGAGTGTATTATCGCTTTCGCTTCCCGGCTCGTGTGAGCTATCAATTGTAGTATGAACCATAACCGTCACTTTCCGGTTCTTTTAATCTCCGGTTCCCGGCTCGCGTGAGCTATCAATTGTATTATCAACCATTGCTATCGCTTCCCGGCTCTTTTGAGCTAAGAGCGAGTGTAGTATCGCTTTCGCATCCCGGCTCGTGTGAGCTAACAATTGTAGTATCCACCATTGCTATCGCTTCCCGGCTCTTTTGAGCTAAGAGAAAGAGTATTATCGCTTTCACTTCCCGGCTCGTGTGAGCTAACAATTGAAGTATGAACCATGACCGTCACTTCCCGGTTCTTTTGAGCTCAATTGTGGTAGCAACCATTGCTATCGCTTCCCGGCTCTTTGAGCTAAGTGCGGGTGTAGTATCTCCATCGCTTCCCGGCTCGCGTGAGCTAACAATTGTATTATCAACCATTGCTATCGCTTCCCGGCTCTTTTGAGCTAAGAGCGAGTGTAGTATCGCTTTCGCTTCCCGGTTCGTGTGAGCTAACAATTGAAGTATGAACCATGACCGTCACTTCCCTGTTCTTTTGAGCTATCAATTGTAGTAGCAACCATTGCTATCGATCCCCGGCTCTTTTGAGCTAAGAGCGAGTGTAGTATCGCTTTCGCTTCCCGGCTCGTGTGAGCTATCAATTGTAGTATGAACCATTGCTATCGCTTCCCGGCCCGTTTAAGCTAAAGCAATTGTAGTAGCAACCATTGCTATCGCTTCCCGGCTCTTTTGAACTGAGAACCGAGTGTAGTATCGCTTTCGCTTCCCGGCTCGTGTGAGCTATCAATTGTAGTATGAACCATGGCCGTCTCCTCCCTGTTCTTTTGAGCTATCAATTGTAGTAGCAACCATCGTATCGATCCCCGGCTCTTTTGAGCTAAGAGCGAGTGTAGTATCGCTTTCGCTTCCCGGCTCGTGTGAGCTATCAATTGTATTATATGAACCATTGCTATCGCTTCCTGGCCCGTTTGAGCTAAAGCAATTGTAGTAGCAACCATTGCTATCGCTTCCCGGCTCTTTTGAGCTAAGAGCGAGTGTAGTATCTCTTTCACTTCCCGGCTCGTGTGAGCTATCAATTGTAGTATGAACCATGACCGTCTCTTCCCGGTTCTTTTAAGCTAACTATTGCAGTATCAACCATCGCCATCGCTTCCCGGTTCTTTTGAGCTATCAATTATAGCAGCAACCGTTGCTATCGCTCCCCGGCTCTTTTGAGCTAATAGCGAGTGTAGTATCGCTTTCGCTTCCCGGATCGTGAGAGCTATCAATTGTAGTATGAACCATGGCCGTCTCCTCCCGGCTCTTTTGAGCTATCAATTATAGTATCAACCATTTCTATCGCTTCCCGGCTCTTTTGAGCTAAGAGCGAGTGTATTATCGCTTTCGCTTCCCGGCTCGTGTGAGCTATCAATTGTAGTATGAACCATGACCGTCACTTTCCGGTTCTTTTGAGCTATCAATTATAGTAGCAACCATTGCTATCCCTTCCCGGCTCTTTTGAGCTAAGAGCGAGTGTAGTATCGCTTTCGCTTCCCGGCTCGTGTGAGCTATCAATTGTAGTATGAACCATGGCCGTCTCCTCCCGGTTCTTTTGAGCTAACAATTGTAGTATCAACCATTGCTATCGCTTCCCGGCTCTTTTGAGCTAAGAGCAAGTGTAATATCGCTTTCGCTTCCCGGCTCGTGTGAGCTAACAATTGAAGTATGAACCATGACCGTCACTTCCCGGTTCTTTTGAGCTCAATTGTGGTAGCAACCATTGCTATCGCTTCCCGTCTCTTTGAGCTAAATGCGGGTGTAGTATCTCCATCGCTTCCCGGCTCGCGTGAGCTAACAATTGTATTATCAACCATTGCTATCGCTTCCCGGCTCTTTTGAGCTAAGAGCGAGTGTAGTATCGCTTTCGCTTCCCGGTTCGTGTGAGCTAACAATTGAAGTATGAACCATGACCGTCACTTCCCTGTTCTTTTGAGCTATCAATTGTAGTAGCAACCATCGCTATCGATCCCCGGCTCTTTTGAGCTAAGTGCGAGTGTAGTATCGCTTTCGCTTCCCGGCTCGTGTGAGCTATCAATTGTAGTATATGAACCATTGCTATCGCTTCCCGGCCCGTTTGAGCTAAAGCAATTGTAGTAGCAACCATTGCTATCGCTTCCCGGCTCTTTTGAGCTGAGAGCGAGTGTAGTATCGCTTTCGCTTCCCGGCTCGTGTGAGCTATCAATTGTAGTATGAACCATGGCCGTCACTTTCCGGTTCTTTTAAGCTATCAATTGTAGTATCAACATTCGCGGTCGCTTCTTGGCTCTTTTGAGCTAAGATCGAGTGTGGTATTGCCATTGCTTCCCGGCTATTATTATGAGCTAACAATTGTATTATCAACCATTGCTATCGCTTCCCGGCTCTTTTGAGCTAACAATTGTAGTAGCAAACCATTGCTATCGCTTCCCGGCTCTTTTGAGCTAAGAGCGAGTGTAGTATCGCTTTCGCTTCCCGGCTCGTGTGAGCTATCAATTGTAGTATGAACCATGACCGTCACTTTCCGGTTCTTTTAAGCTATCAATTGTAGTATCAACAATCGCGGTCGCTTCTTGGCTCTTTTGAGCTAAGATCGAGTGTGGTATTGCCATTGCTTCCCGGCTATTATTATGAGCTAACTATTGTAGTATCAACCATCGCCGTCGGTACTCGGCTATTTTGAGGTAAAATCGAGTGTAATGTCGTTATCGCTTCCAGGTTCTTTTGATCTAAGATCGAGTGTAGTATCGCTTTCGCATCCCGGCTCGTGTGAGCTAACAGTTGTAGTATGAACCATGACCGTCACTTCCCGGTTCTTTTAAGCTAACGATTGTAGTATCAACCATCGCCATCGCTTCCCGGTTCTTTTGAGCTATCAATTATAGTAGCAACCGTTGCTATCGCTCCCCGGCTCTTTTGAGCTAAGAGGGAGTGTAGTATCGCTTTCGCTTACCGGCTCGTGTGAGCTATCAATTGTAGTATGAACCATGGCCGTCTCCTCCCGGTTCTTTTGAGCTATCAATTATAGTATCAACCATTTCTATCGCTTCCCGGCTCTTTTGAGCTAAGAGGGAGTGTATTATCGCTTTCGCTTCCCGGCTCGTGTGAGCTATCAATTGTAGTATGAACCATGACCGTCACTTTCCGGTTCTTTTGAGCTATCAATTATAGTAGCAACCATTGCTATCCCTTCCCGGCTCTTTTGAGCTAAGAGCGAGTGTAGTATCGCTTTCGCTTCCCGGCTCGTGTGAGCTATCAATTGTAGTATGAACCATGGCCGTCTCCTCCCGGTTCTTTTGAGCTAACAATTGTAGTATCAACCATCGCCATCGCTTCCCCGCTCTTTTGAGCTGAGATCGAGTGTAATATCGCTATCGCTTCCCGGCTCGTTTGATCTAACAATTGTAGTATCAACCATTGCTATCGCTTCCCGGTTTTTTTGAGCTAAGAGCGAGTGTATTATCGCTTTCGCTTCCCGGCTCGTGTGAGCTATCAATTGTAGTATGAACCATGACCGTCACTTTCCGGTTCTTTTAATCTCCGGTTCCCGGCTCGCGTGAGCTATCGATTGTATTATCAACCATTGCTATCGCTTGA
>CH002533.1:258927-271323 GCA_000149265.1 Ciona savignyi | reverse complement strand
CATTGCTATCGCTTCCCGGTTTTTTTGAGCTAAGAGCGAGTGTAGTATCGCTTTCGCTTCCCGGCTCGTGTGAGCTATCAATTGTAGTATATGAACCATTGCTATCGCTTCCCGGCCCGTTTGAGATAAAGCAATTGTAGTAGCAACCATTGCTATCGCTTCCCGGCTCTTTTGAGCTGAGATCGAGTGTAGTATCGCTTTCGCTTCCCGGCTCGTGTGAGCTATCAATTGTAGTATGAACCATGGCCGTCACTTTCCGGTTCTTTTAAGCTATCAATTGTAGTATCAACATTCGCGGTCGCTTCTTGGCTCTTTTCAGCTAAGATCGAGTGTAGTATCTCCATCGCTTCCCGGCTCGTGTGAGCTAACAATTGTAGTATGAACCATGACCGTCACTTCCCGGTTCTTTTGAGCTATCAATTGTAGTAGCAACCATTGCTATCGCTCCCCGGCTCTTTTGAGCTGAGAGCGAGTGTAGTATCGCTTTCGCTTCCCGGCTCGTGTGAGCTATCAATTGTAGTATAAACCATGACCGTCACTTTCCGGTTCTTTTAAGCTAACGATTGTAGTATCAACCATCGCCATCGCTTCCCGGTTCTTTTGAGCTAACAATTGTAGTAGCAAACCATTGCTATCGCTTCCCGGCTCTTTTAAGCTAAGAGCGAATGTAGTATCGCTTTCGCTTCCCGGCTCGTGTGAGCTATCAATTGTAGTATGAACCATGACCGTCACTTTCCGGTTCTTTTAAGCTATCAATTGAAGTATCAACAATCGCGGTCGCTTCTTGGCTCATTTGAGCTAAGATCGAGTGTGGTATTGCCATTGCTTCCCGGCTATTATTATGAGCTAACAATTGTATTATCAACCATTGCTATCGCTTCCCGGCTCTTTTGAGCTAAGAGCGAGTGTAGTATCGCTTTCGCTTCCCGGCTCGTGTGAGCTAACAATTGTAGTATGAACCATGACCGTCTCCTCCCGGTTCTTTTGAGCTAACAATTGTAGTATCAACCATCGCCATCGCTTCCCGGCTCTTTTGAGCTGAGATCGAGTGTAATATCGCTATCGCTTCCCGGCTCGTTTGATCTAACAATTGTAGTATCAACCATTGCTATCGCTTCCCGGCTCCTTGAGCTAAGAGCGAGTGTAGTATCTCCATCGCTTCCCGGCTCGCGTGAGCTAACAATTGTATTATCAACCATTGCTATCGCTTGCCGGCACTTTTGAGCTATCAATTGTAGTAGCAACCATTGCTATCGATCCCGGCTCTTTTGAGCTAAGAGCGAGTGTAGTATCGCTTCCCGGCTCGTGTGAGCTATCAATTGTAGTATGAACCATTGTTATCGCTTCCCGGCCCGTTTAAGCTAAAGCAATTGTAGTAGCAACCATTGCTATCGCTTCCCGGCTCTTTTGAGCTGAGACCGAGTGTAGTATCGCTTTCGCTTCACGGCTCGTGTGAGCTATCAATTGTAGTATGAACCATGACCGTCACTTTCCGGTTCTTTTAAGCTAACGATTGTAGTATTAACCATCGCCATCGCTTCCCGGTTCTATTGAGCTAACAATTGTAGTATGCAACCATTGCTATCGCTCCCCGGCTCTTTTGAGCTGAGAGCGAGTGTAGTATCGCTTTCTCTTCCCGGCTCGTGTGAGCTATCAATTGTAGTATGAACCATGACCGTCACTTTCCGGTTCTTTTAAGCTAACGATTGTAGTATCAACCATCGCCATCGCTTCCCGGTTCTTTTGAGCTAACAATTGTAGTAGCAAACCATTGCTATCGCTTCCCGGCTCTTTTGAGCTAAGAGCAAGTGTAGTATCGCTTTCGCTTCCCGGCTCGTGTGAGCTATCAATTGTAGTATGAACCATGACCGTCACTTTCCGGTTCTTTTAAGCTATCAATTGTAGTATCAACAATCGCGGTCGCTTCTTGGCTCTTTTGAACTAAGATCGAATGTGGTATTGCCATTGCTTCCCGGCTATTATTATGAGCTAACAATTGTAGTATCAACCATCGCCGTCGGTACTCGGCTGGCTATTTTGAGGTAAAATCGAGTGTAATGTCGCTATCGCTTCCAGGTTCTTTTGATCTAAGATCGAGTGTAGTATTTCCATCGCTTCCCGGCTCGCGTGAGCTATCAATTGTATTATCAACCATTGCTATCGCTTCCCGGCTGTTTTGAGCTAAGAGCGAGTGTAGTATCGCTTTCGCATCCCGGCTCGTGTAAGCTAACAATTGTAGTATGAACCATGACCGTCACTTCCCGGTTCTTTTAAGCTAACGATTGTAGTATCAACCATCGCCATCGCTTCCCGGTTCTTTTGAGCTATCAATTATAGTAGCAACCGTTGCTTTTGCTCCCCGGCTCTTTTGAGCTAAGAGCGAGTGTAGTATCGGTTTCGCTTCCCGGCTCGTGTGAGCTATCAATTGTAGTATGAACCATGGCCGTCTCCTCCCGGTTCTTTTGAGCTATCAATTATAGTATCAACCATTTCTATCGCTTCCCGGCTCTTTTGAGCTAAGAGCGAGTGTATTATCGCTTTCGCTTCCCGGCTCGTGTGAGCTATCAATTGTAGTATGAACCATGACCGTCACTTTCCGGTTCTTTTGAGCTATCAATTATAGTAGCAACCATTGCTATCCCTTCCCGGCTCTTTTGAGCTAAGAGCGAGTGTAGTATCGCTTTCGCTTCCCGGCTCGTGTGAGCTATCAATTGTAGTATGAACCATGGCCGTCTCCTCCCGGTTCTTTTGAGCTAACAATTGTAGTATCAACCATTGCTATCGCTTCCCGGCTCTTTTGAGCTAAGAGCAAGTGTAATATCGCTTTCGCTTCCCGGCTCGTGTGAGCTAACAATTGAAGTATGAACCATGACCGTCACTTCCCGGTTCTTTTGAGCTCAATTGTGGTAGCAACCATTGCTATCGCTTCCCGTCTCTTTGAGCTAAATGCGGGTGTAGTATCTCCATCGCTTCCCGGCTCGCGTGAGCTAACAATTGTATTATCAACCATTGCTATCGCTTCCCGGCTCTTTTGAGCTAAGAGCGAGTGTAGTATCGCTTTCGCTTCCCGGTTCGTGTGAGCTAACAATTGAAGTATGAACCATGACCGTCACTTCCCTGTTCTTTTGAGCTATCAATTGTAGTAGCAACCATTGCTATCTATCCCCGGCTCTTTTGAGCTAAGAGCGAGTGTAGTATCGCTTTCGCTTCCCGGCTCGTGTGAGCTATCAATTGTAGTATGAACCATTGCTATCGCTTCCCGGCCCGTTTAAGCTAAAGCAATTGTAGTAGCAACCATTGCTATCGCTTCCCGGCTCTTTTGAACTGAGACCGAGTGTAGTATCGCTTCGGCTTCCCGGCTCGTGTGAGCTATCAATTGTAGTATGAAACATGGCCGTCCCTTTCCGGTTCTTTTAAGCTATCAATTGTAGTATCAACATTCGCGGTCGCTTCTTGGCTCATTTGAGCTAAGATCGAGTGTGGTATTGCCATTGCTTCCCGGCTATTATTATGAGCTAACAATTGTATTATCAACCATTGCTATCGCTTCCCGGCTCTTTTGAGCTAAGAGCGAGTGTAGTATCGCTTTGGCTTCCCGGCTCATGTGAGCTATCAATTGTAGTATGAACCATGACCGTCTCCTCCCGGTTCTTTTGAGCTAACAATTGTAGTATCAACAATCGCCATCGCTTCCCGGCTCGCGTGAGCTAACAATTGTCGTAGCAACCATTGCTATCGATCCCGGCTCTTTTGAGCTAAGAGCGAGTGTAGTATCTCTTTCGCTTCCCGGCTCGTGTGAGCTATCAATTGTAGTATGAACCATTGTTATCGCTTCCCGGCCCGTTTAAGCTAAAGCAATTGTAGTAGCAACCATTGCTATCGCTTCCCGGCTCTTTTGAGCTGAGACCGAGTGTAGTATCGCTTTCGCTTCCCGGCTCGTGTGAGCTAACAATTGTAGTATGAACCATGACCGTCACTTCCCGGTTCTTTTGAGCTATCAATTGTAGTAGCAACCATTGCTATCGCTTGCCCGGTTCTTTTGAGCTAAGAGCGAGTGTAGTATCGCTTTCGCTTCCCGGCTCGTGTCAGCTAACAATTGTAGTATGAACCATGGCCGTCTCCTCCCGGTTCTTTTGAGCTAACAATTGTAGTATCAACCATCGCCATCGCTTCCCGGCTCTTTTGAGCTGAGATCGAGTGTAATATCGCTATCGCTTCCCGGCTCATGTGAGCTATCAATTGTAGTATGAACCATGGCCGTCTCCTCCCGGCTCGTTTGATCTAACAATTGTAGTATGAACCATGGCCGTCTCCTCCCGGCTCGTTTGATCTAACAATTGTATTATCAACCATTGCTATCGCTTCCCGGCACTTTTGAGCTATCAATTGTAGTAGCAACCATTGCTATCGATCCCCGGCTCTTTTGAGCTAAGAGCGAGTGTAATATCGCTTTCGCTTCCCGGCTCGTGTGAGCTAACAATTGTAGTATGACCCATGGCCGTCTCCTCCCGGTTCTTTTGAACTAACAATTGTAGTATCAACCATCGCCATCGCTTCCCGGCTCTTTTGAGCTGAGATCGAGTGTAATATCGCTATCGCTTCCCGGCTCATGTGAGCTATCAATTGTAGTATGAACCATGGCCGTCTCCTCCCGGCTCGTTTGATCTAACAATTGTAGTATCAACCATTGCTATCGCTTCCCGGCTCTTTGAGCTAAGAGCGAGTGTAGTATCTCCATCGCTTCCCGGCTCGCGTGAGCTAACAATTGTATTATCAACCATTGCTATCGCTTCCCGGCTCTTTTGAGCTAAGAGCGAGTGTAGTATCGCTTTCGCTTCCCGGCTCGTGTGAGCTAACAATTGTAGTATGAACCATGACCGTCACTTCCCGGTTTTTTTGAGCTATCAATTGTAGTAGAAACCATTGCTATCGCTTCCCGGTTCTTTTGAGCTAAGAGCGAGTGTAGTATCGCTTTCGCTTCCCGGCTCGTGTGAGCTATCAATTGTAGTATGAACCATGGCCGTCTCCTCCCGGTTCTTTTGAGCTATCAATTATAGTATCAACCATTTCTATCGCTTCCCGGCTCTTTTGAGCTAAGAGCGAGTGTAGTATCGCTTTCGCTTCCCGGCTCGTGTGAGCTATCAATTGTAGTATGAACCATGGCCGTCTCCTCCCGGTTCTTTTGAGCTAACAATTGTAGTATCAACCATCGCCATCGCTTCCCCGCTCTTTTGAGCTGAGATCGGGTGTAATATCGCTATCGCTTCCCGGCTCGTTTGATCTATCAATTGTAGTATCAACCATTGCTATCGCTTCCCGGCTCTTTTGAGCTAAGAGCGAGTGTATTATCGCTTTCGCTTCCCGGCTCGTGTGAGCTATCAATTGTAGTATGAACCATGACCGTCACTTTCCGGTTCTTTTAATCTCCGGTTCCCGGCTCGCGTGAGCTATCAATTGTATTATCAACCATTGCTATCGCTTCCCGGCTCTTTTGAGCTAAGAGCGAGTGTAGTATCGCTTTCGCATCCCGGCTCGTGTGAGCTAACAATTGTAGTATCCACCATTGCTATCGCTTCCCGGCTCTTTTAAGCTAAGATCGAGTGTAGTATCGCTTTCGCTTCCCGGCTCGTGTGAGCTAACAATTGTAGTATGAACCATGACCGTCACTTTCCGGTCCTTTTGAGCTATCAATTGTAGTAGCAACCATTGCTATCGCTTCCCGGCTCTTTTGAGCTAAAAGCGAGTGTAGTATCTCCATCGCTTCCCGGCTCACGTGAGCTAACAATAGTATTATCAACCATTGCAATCGCTTCCCGGCTCTTTTGCGCTGAGACCGAATGTAGTATCGCTTTCGCATCCCGGCTCGTGTGAGCTAACAATTGTAGTATCCACCATTGCTATCGCTTCCCGGCTCTTTTAAGCTAAGATCGAGTGTAGTATCGCTTTCGCTTCCCGGCTCGTGTGAGCTAACAATTGTAGTATGAACCATGACCGTCACTTTCCGGTCCTTTTGAGCTATCAATTGTAGTAGCAACCATTGCTATCGCTTCCCGGCTCTTTTGAGCTAAAAGCGAGTGTAGTATCTCCATCGCTTCCCGGCTCACGTGAGCTAACAATAGTATTATCAACCATTGCAATCGCTTCCCGGCTCTTTTGAGCTGAGACCGAGTGTAGTATCGCTTTCGCTTCCCGGCTTGTGTGAGCTATCAATTGTAGTATGAACCATGGCCGTCACTTTCCGGTTCTTTTAAGCTATCAATTGTAGTATCAACATTCGCGGTCGCTTCTTGGCTCTTTTGAGCTAAGATCGAGTGTGGTATTTCCATTGCTTCCCGGCTATTATTATGAGCTCACAATTGTATTATCAACCATTGCTATCGCTTCCCGGCTCTTTTGAGCTAAGAGCGAGTGTAGTATCGCTTTCGCTTCCCGGCTCGTGTGAGCTAACAATTGTAGTATGAACCATGACCGTCACTTCCCTGTTCTTTTGAGCTATCAATTGTAGTAGCAACCATTGCTATCGCTTCCCGGTTCTTTTGAGCTAAGAGAGAGTGTAGTATTGCTTTCGCTTCCCGGCTCGTGTGAGCTAACAATTGTAGTATGAACCATGGCCGTCTCCTCCCGGTTCTTTTGAGCTAACAATTGTAGTATCAACCATCGCCATCGCTTCCCGGCTCTTTTGAGCTGAGATCGAATGTAATATCGCTATCGCTTCCCGGCTCATGTGAGCTATCAATTGTAGTATGAACCATGGCCGTCTCCTCCCGGCTCGTTTGATCTAACAATTGTAGTAGCAACCATTGCTAACGTTTCCCGGCTCTTTTGAGCTAAAAGCGAGTGTAGTATCTCCATCGCTTCCCGGCTCACGTGAGTTAACAAAAGTATTATCAACCATTGCCATCGCTTCCCGGCTCTTTTGAACTGAGACCGAGTGTAGTATCGCTTTGGCTTCCCGGCTCGTGTGAGCTATCAATTGTAGTATGAACCATGGCCGTCCCTTTCCGGTTCTTTTAAGCTATCAATTGTAGTATCAACATTCGCGGTCGCTTCTTGGCTCTTTTGAGCTAAGATCGAGTGTGGTATTGCCATTGCTTCCCGGCTATTATTATGAGCCAACAATTGTATTATCAACCATTGCTATCGCTTCCCGGTTCTTTTGAGCTAAGAGCGAGTGTAGTATCGCTTTCGCTTCCCGGCTCGTGTGAGCTATCAATTGTAGTATGAACCATGACCGTCACTTTCCGGTTCTTTTAAGCTAACGATTGTAGTATCAACCATCGCCATCGCTTCCCGGTTCTATTGAGCTAACAATTGTAGTAGCAACCATTGCTATCGCTCCCCGGCTCTTTTGAGCTGAGAGCGAGTGTAGTATCGCTTTCTCTTCCCGGCTCGTGTGAGCTATCAATTGTAGTATGAACCATGACCGTCACTTTCCGGTTCTTTTAAGCTAACGATTGTAGTATCAACCATCGCCATCGCTTCCCGGTTCTTTTGAGCTAACAATTGTAGTAGCAAACCATTGCTATCGCTTCCCGGCTCTTTTGAGCTAAGAGCAAGTGTAGTATCGCTTTCGCTTCCCGGCTCGTGTAAGCTATCAATTGTAGTATGAACCATGACCGACACTTTCCGGTTCTTTTAAGCTATCAATTGTAGTATCAACAATCGCGGTCGCTTCTTGGCTCTTTTGAGCTAAGATCGAGTGTGGTATTGCCATTGCTTCCCGGCTATTATTATGAGCTAACAATTGTAGTATCAACCATCGCCGTCGGTACTCGGCTGGCTATTTTGAGGTAAAATCGAGTGTAATGTCGCTATCGCTTCCAGGTTCTTTTGATCTAAGATCGAGTGTAGTATCTCCATCGCTTCCCGGTTCGCGTGAGCTATCAATTGTATTATCAACCATTGCTATCGCTTCCCGGCTGTTTTGAGCTAAGAGCGAGTGTAGTATCGCTTTCGCATCCCGGCTCGTGTAAGCTAACAATTGTAGTATGAACCATGACCGTCACTTCCCGGTTCTTTTAAGCTAACGATTGTAGTATCAACCATCGCCATCGCTTCCCGGCACTTTTGAGCTATCAATTGTAGTAGCAACCATTGCTATCGACCCCGGCTGTTCTGAGCTAAGAGCGAGTGTAGTATCGCTTTCGCTTCCCGGCTCGTGTGAGCTATCAATTGTAGTATGAACCATTGTTATCGCTTCCCGACCCGTTTAAGCTAAAGCCAATTGTAGTAGCAACCATTGCTATCGCTTCCCGGCTCTTTTGAGCTGAGACCGAGTGTAGTATCGCTTTCGCTTCCCGGCTTGTGTGAGCTATCAATTGTAGTATGAACCATGGCCGTCACTTTCCGGTTCTTTTAAGCTATCAATTGTAGTATCAACATTCGCGGTCGCTTCTTGGCTCTTTTGAGCTAAGATCGAGTGTGGTATTTCCATTGCTTCCCGGCTATTATTATGAGCTCACAATTGTATTATCAACCATTGCTATCGCTTCCCGGCTCTTTTGAGCTAAGAGCGAGTGTAGTATCGCTTTCGCTTCCCGGCTCGTGTGAGCTAACAATTGTAGTATGAACCATGACCGTCACTTCCCGGTTCTTTTGAGCTATCAATTGTAGTAGAAACCATTGCTATCGCTTCCCGGTTCTTTTGAGCTAAGAGCGAGTGTAGTATCGCTTTCGCTTCCCGGCTCGTGTGAGCTAACAATTGTAGTATGAACCATGGCCGTCTCCTCCCGGTTCTTTTGAGCTAACAATTGTAGTATCAACCATCGCCATCGCTTCTCGGCTCTTTTGAGCTGAGATCGATTGTAATATCGCTATCGCTTCCCGGCTCATGTGAGCTATCAATTGTAGTATAAACCATGGCCGTCTCCTCCCGGCTCGTTTGATCTAACAATTGTAGTAGCAACCATTGCTAACGTTTCCCGGCTCTTTTGAGCTAAAAGCGAGTGTAGTATCTCCATCGCTTCCCGGCTCACGTGAGTTAACAAAAGTATTATCAACCATTGCCATCGCTTCCCGGCTCTTTTGCGCTGAGACCGAATGTAGTATCGCTTTGGCTTCCCGGCTCATGTGAGCTATCAATTGTAGTATGAACCATGGCCGTCTCCTCCCGGCTCGTTTGATCTAACAATTGTAGTATCAACAATTGCTATCGCTTCCCGGCTCTTTGAGCTAAGAGCGAGTGTAGTATCTCCATCGCTTCCCGGCTCGCGTAAGCTAACAATTGTATTATCATCCATTGCTATCGCTTCCCGGCTCTTTTGAGCTAAGAGCGAGTGTAGTATCGCTTTCGCATCCCGGCTCGTGTGAGCTAACAATTGAAGTATGAACCATGACCGTCACTTCCCTGTTCTTTTGAGCTATCAATTGTAGTATCAACCATCGTATCGATCCCCGGCTCTTTTGAGCTAAGAGCGAGTGTAGTATCGCTTTCGCTTCCCGGCTCGTGTGAGCTATCAATTGTAGTATATGAACCATTGCTATCGCTTCCCCGCCCGTTTGAGCTAAAGCAATTGTAGTAGCAACCATTGCTATCGCTTCCCGGCTCTTTTGAGCTAAGAGCGAGTGTAGTATCGCTTTCGCTTCCCGGCTCGTGTGAGCTATCAATTGTAGTATGAACCATGACCGTCACTTCCCGGTTCTTTTAAGCTAACGATTGTAGTATCAACCATCGCCATCGCTTCCCGGTTCTTTTGAGCTATCAATTATAGTAGCAACCGTTGCTATCGCTCCCCGGCTCTTTTGAGCTAAGAGCGAGTGTAGTATCGCTTTCGCTTCCCGGCTCGTGTGAGCTATCAATTGTAGTATGAACCATGGCCGTCTCCTCCCGGTTCTTTTGAGCTATCAATTATAGTATCAACCATTTCTATCGCTTCCCGGCTCTTTTGAGCTAAGAGCGAGTGTATTATCGCTTTCGCTTCCCGGCTCGTGTGAGCTATCAATTGTAGTATGAACCATGACCGTCACTTTCCGGTTCTTTTGAGCTATCAATTATAGTAGCAACCATTGCTATCCCTTCCCGGCTCTTTTGAGCTAAGAGCGAGTGTAGTATCGCTTTCGCTTCCCGGCTCGTGTGAGCTATCAATTGTAGTATGAACCATGGCCGTCTCCTCCCGGTTCTTTTGAGCTAACAATTGTAGTACCAACCATCGCCATCGCTTCCCCGCTCTTTTGAGCTGAGATCGAGTGTAATATCGCTATCGCTTCCCGGCTCGTTTGATCTAACAATTGTAGTATCAACCATTGCTATCGCTTCCCGGCTCTTTTGAGCTAAGAGCGAGTGTATTATCGCTTTCGCTTCCCGGCTCGTGTGAGCTATCAATTGTAGTATGAACCATGACCGTCACTTTCCGGCTCTTTTAATCTCCGGTTCCCGGCTCGCGTGAGCTATCAATTGTATTATCAACCATTGCTATCGCTTCCCGGCTCTTTTGAGCTAAGAGCGAGTGTAGTATCGCTTTCGCATCCCGGCTCGTGTGAGCTAACAATTGTAGTATCAACCATTGTTATCGCTTCCCGGCTCTTTTGAGCTAAGAGCAAGTGTATTATCGCTTTCGCTTCCCGGCTCGTGTGAGCTAACAATTGAAGTATGAACCATGACCGTCACTTCCCGGTTCTTTTGAGCTCAATTGTGGTAGCAACCATTGCTATCGCTTCCCGTCTCTTTGAGCTAAGTGCGGGTGTAGTATCTCCATCGCTTCCCGGCTCGCGTGAGCTAACAATTGTATTATCAACCATTGCTATCGCTTCCCGGCACTTTTGAGCTATCAATTGTAGTAGCAACCATTGCTATCGATCCCGGCTGTTTTGAGCTAAGAGCGAGTGTAGTATCGCTTTCGCTTCCCGGCTCGTGTGAGCTATCAATTGTAGTATGAACCATTGTTATCGCTTCCCGGCCCGTTTAAGCTAAAGCAATTGTAGTAGCAACCATTGCTATCGCTTCCCGGCTCTTTTGAGCTGAGACCGAGTGTAGTATCGCTTTCGCTTCCCGGCTCGTGTGAGCTATCAATTGTAGTATGAACCATGGCCGTCACTTTCCGGTTCTTTTAAGCTATCAATTGTAGTATCAACATTCGCGGTCGCTTCTTGGCTCTTTTGAGCTAAGATCGAGTGTGGTATTTCCATTGCTTCCCGGCTATTATTATGAGCCAACAATTGTATTATCAACCATTGCTATCGCTTCCCGGCTCTTTTGAGCTAAGAGCGAGTGTAGTATCGCTTTCGCTTCCCGGCTCGTGTGAGCTAACAATTGTAGTATGAACCATGACCGTCACTTCCCGGTTCTTTTGAGCTATCAATTGTAGTAGCAACCATTGCTATCGCTTCCCGGTTCTTTTGAGCTAAGAGCGAGTGTAGTATCGCTTTCGCTTCCCGGCTCGTGTGAGCTATCAATTGTAGTATGAACCATGGCCGTCTCCTCCCGGTTCTTTTGAGCTAACAATTGTAGTACCAACCATCGCCATCGCTTCCCCGCTCTTTTGAGTTGAGATCGAGTGTAATATCGCTATCGCTTCCCGGCTCATGTGAGCTATCAATTGTAGTATGAACCATGGCCGTCTCCTCCCGGCTCGTTTGATCTAACAATTGTAGTAGCAACCATTGCTAACGTTTCCCGGCTCTTTTGAGCTAAAAGCGAGTGTAGTATCTCCATCGCTTCCCGGCTCACGTGAGTTAACAAAAGTATTATCAACCATTGCCATCGCTTCCCGGCTCTTTTGCGCTGAGACCGAATGTAGTATCGCTTTCGCTTCCCGGCTCGTGTGAGCTATCAATTGTAGTATCAACATTCGCGGTCGCTTCTTGGCTCTTTTGAGCTAAGATCGATTGTGGTATTGCCATTGCTTCCCGGCTATTATTATGAGCCAACAATTGTATTATCAACCATTGCTATCGCTTCCCGGTTCTTTTGAGCTAAGAGCGAGTGTAGTATCGCTTTCGCTTCCCGGCTCGTGTGAGCTATCAATTGTAGTATGAACCATGACCGTCACTTTCCGGTTCTTTTAAGCTAACGATTGTAGTATCAACCATCGCCATCGCTTCCCGGTTCTATTGAGCTAACAATTGTAGTAGCAACCATTGCTATCGCTCCCCGGCTCTTTTGAGCTGAGAGCGAGTGTAGTATCGCTTTCTCTTCCCGGCTCGTGTGAGCTATCAATTGTAGTATGAACCATGACCGTCACTTTCCGGTTCTTTTAAGCTAACGATTGTAGTATCAACCATCGCCATCGCTTCCCGGTTCTTTTGAGCTAACAATTGTAGTAGCAAACCATTGCTATCGCTTCCCGGCTCTTTTGAGCTAAGAGCAAGTGTAGTATCGCTTTCGCTTCCCGGCTCGTGTAAGCTATCAATTGTAGTATGAACCATGACCGTCACTTTCCGGTTCTTTAAGCTATCAAT
>CH002533.1:220197-232820 GCA_000149265.1 Ciona savignyi | reverse complement strand
GTTCCCGGCTCGCGTGAGCTATCAATTGTATTATCAACCATTGGCTATCGCTTCCCGGCTCTTTTGAGCTAAGAGCGAGTGTAGTATCGCTTTCGCATCCCGGCTCGTGTGAGCTAACAATTGTAGTATCAACCATTGTTATCGCTTCCCGGCTCTTTTGAGCTAAGAGCAAGTGTATTATCGCTTTCGCTTCCCGGCTCGTGTGAGCTAACAATTGAAGTATGAACCATGACCGTCACTTCCCGGTTCTTTTGAGCTCAATTGTGGTAGCAACCATTGCTATCGCTTCCCGTCTCTTTGAGCTAAGTGCGGGTGTAGTATCTCCATCGCTTCCCGGCTCGCGTGAGCTAACAATTGTATTATCAACCATTGCTATCGCTTCCCGGCTCTTTTGAGCTAAGAGCGAGTGTAGTATCGCTTTCGCTTCCCGGTTCGTGTGAGCTAACAATTGAAGTATGTACCATGACCGTCACTTCCCTGTTCTTTTGAGCTATCAATTGTAGTAGCAACCATTGCTATCGATCCCCGGCTCTTTTGAGCTAAGAGCGAGTGTAGTATCGCTTTCGCTTCCGGCTCGTGTGAGCTATCAATTGTAGTATGAACCATTGCTATCGATTCCCGGCCCGTTTAAGCTAAAGCAATTGTAGTAGCAACCATTGCTATCGCTTCCCGGCTCTTTTGAACTGAGACCGAGTGTAGTATCGCTTTGGCTTCCCGGCTCGTGTGAGCTAACAATTGTAGTATGAACCATGGCCGTCTCCTCCCGGTTCTTTTGAGCTAACAATTGTAGTATCAACCATCGCCATCGCTTCCCGGCTCTTTTGAGCTGAGATCGAGTGTAATATCGCTATAGCTTCCCGGCTCGTTTGATCTAACAATTGTAGTATCATCCATTGCTATCGCTTCCCGGCTCCTTGAGCTAAGAGCGAGTGTAGTATCTCCATCGCTTCCGGCTCGCGTGAGCTAACAATTGTATTATCAACCATTGCTATCGCTTCCCGGCACTTTTGAGCTATCAATTGTAGTAGCAACCATTGCTATCGATCCCGGCTGTTTTGAGCTAAGAGCGAGTGTAGTATCGCTTTCGCTTCCCGGCTCGTGTGAGCTATAAATTGTAGTATGAACCATTGTTATCGCTTCCCGGCCCGTTTAAGCTAAAGCAATTGTAGTAGCAACCATTGCTATCGCTTCCCGGCTCTTTTGAGCTGAGACCGAGTGTAGTATCGCTTTCGCTTCCCGGCTCGTGTGAGCTATCAATTGTAGTATGAACCATGGCCGTCACTTTCCGGTTCTTTTAAGCTATCAATTGTAGTATCAACATTCGCGGTCGCTTCTTGGCTCTTTTGAGCTAAGATCGAGTGTGGTATTTCCATTGCTTCCCGGCTATTATTATGAGCTCACAATTGTATTATCAACCATTGCTATCGCTTCCCGGCTCTTTTGAGCTAAGAGCGAGTGTAGTATCGCTTTCGCTTCCCGGCTCGTGTGAGCTAACAATTGTAGTATGAACCATGACCGTCACTTCCCGGTTCTTTTGAGCTATCAATTGTAGTAGCAACCATTGCTATCGCTTCCCGGTTCTTTTGAGCTAAGAGCGAGTGTAGTATCGCTTTCGCTTCCCGGCTCGTGTGAGCTAACAATTGTAATATGAACCATGGCCGTCTCCTCCCGGTTCTTTTGAGCTAACAATTGTAGTATCAACCATCGCCATCGCTTCCCGGCTCTTTTGAGCTGAGATCGAGTGTAATATCGCTATCTCTTCCCGGCTCATGTGAGCTATCAATTGTAGTATGAACCATGGCCGTCTCCTCCCGGCTCGTTTGATCTAACAATTGTAGTAGCAACCATTGCTAACGTTTCCCGGCTCTTTTGAGCTAAAAGCGAGTGTAGTATCTCCATCGTTTCCCGGCTCACGTGAGTTAACAAAAGTATTATCAACCATTGCCATCGCTTCCCGGCTCTTTTGCGCTGAGACCGAATGTAGTATCGCTTTCGCTTCCCGGCTCGTGTGAGCTATCAATTGTAGTATGAACCATGGCCGTCACTTTCTGGGTTCTTTTAAGCTATCAATTGTAGTATCAACATTCGCGGTCGCTTCTTGGCTCTTTTGAGCTAAGATCGAGTGTGGTATTGCCATTGCTTCCCGGCTATTATTATGAGCCAACAATTGTATTATCAACCATTGCTATCGCTTCCCGGTTCTTTTGAGCTAAGAAGCGAGTGTAGTATCGCTTTCGCTTCCCGGCTCGTGTGAGCTATCAATTGTAGTATGAACCATGACCGTCACTTTCCGGTTCTTTTAAGCTAACGATTGTAGTATCAACCATCGCCATCGCTTCCCGGTTCTATTGAGCTAACAATTGTAGTAGCAACCATTGCTATCGCTCCCCGGCTCTTTTGAGCTGAGAGCGAGTGTAGTATCGCTTTCTCTTCCCGGCTCGTGTGAGCTATCAATTGTAGTATGAACCATGACCGTCACTTTCCGGTTCTTTTAAGCTAACGATTGTAGTATCAACCATCGCCATCGCTTCCCGGTTCTTTTGAGCTAACAATTGTAGTAGCAAACCATTGCTATCGCTTCCCGGCTCTTTTGAGCTAAGAGCAAGTGTAGTATCGCTTTCGCTTCCCGGCTCGTGTGAGCTATCAATTGTAGTATGAACCATGACCGTCACTTTCCGGTTCTTTTAAGCTATCAATTGTAGTATCAACAATCGCGGTCGCTTCTTGGCTCTTTTGAGCTAAGATCGAGTGTGGTATTGCCATTGCTTCCCGGCTATTATTATGAGCTAACAATTGTAGTATCAACCATCGCCGTCGGTACTCGGCTGGCTATTTTGAGGTAAAATCGAGTGTAATGTCGCTATCGCTTCCAGGTTCTTTTGATCTAAGATCGAGTGTAGTATTTCCATCGCTTCCCGGCTCGCGTGAGCTATCAATTGTATTATCAACCATTGCTATCGCTTCCCGGCTGTTTTGAGCTAAGAGCGAGTGTAGTATCGCTTTCGCATCCCGGCTCGTGTAGAGCTAGACAATTGTAGTATGAACCATGACCGTCACTTCCCGGTTCTTTTAAGCTAACAATTGTAGTATCAACCATCGCCATCGCTTCCCGGCACTTTTGAGCTATCAATTATAGTAGCAACCGTTGCTTTTGCTCCCCGGCTGCTTTTGAGCTAAGAGCGAGTGTAGTATCGGTTTCGCTTCCCGGCTCGTGTGAGCTATCAATTGTAGTATGAACCATGGCCGTCTCCTCCCGGTTATTTTGAGCTAACAATTGTAGTATCAACCATCGCCATCGCTTCCCGGCTCTTTTGAGCTGAGATCGAGTGTAATATCGCTATCGCTTCCCGGCTCATGTGAGCTATCAATTGTAGTATGAACCATGGCCGTCTCCTCCCGGCTCGTTTGATCTAACAATTGTAGTATGAACCATGGCCGTCTCCTCCCGGCTCGTTTGATCTAACAATTGTATTATCAACCATTGCTATCGCTTCCCGGCTCTTTTGAGCTATCAATTGTAGTAGCAACCATTGCTATCGATCCCCGGCTCTTTTGAGCTAAGAGCGAGTGTAATATCGCTTTCGCTTCCCGGCTCGTGTGAGCTAACAATTGTAGTATGAACCATGGCCGTCTCCTCCCGGTTCTTTTGAACTAACAATTGTAGTATCAACCATCGCCATCGCTTCCCGGCTCTTTTGAGCTGAGATCGAGTGTAATATCGCTATCGCTTCCCGGCTCATGTGAGCTATCAATTGTAGTATGAACCATGGCCGTCTCCTCCCGGCTCGTTTGATCTAACAATTGTAGTATCAACCATTGCTATCGCTTCCCGGCTCTTTGAGCTAAGAGCGAGTGTAGTATCTCCATCGCTTCCCGGCTCGCGTGAGCTAACAATTGTATTATCAACCATTGCTATCGCTTCCCGGCTCTTTTGAGCTAAGAGCGAGTGTAGTATCGCTTTCGCTTCCCGGCTCGTGTGAGCTATCAATTGTAGTATATGAACCATTGCTATCGCTTCCCGGCCCGTTTGAGCTAAAGCAATTGTAGTTGCAACCATTGTATCGATCCCCGGCTCTTTTGAGCTAAGAGCGAGTGTAGTATCGCTTTCGCTTCCCGGCTCGTGTGAGCTATCAATTGTAGTATATGAACCATTGCTATCGCTTCCCGGCCCGTTTGAGCTAAAGCAATTGTAGTAGCAACCGTTGCTATCGCTCCCCTGCTCTTTTGAGCTAAGAGCGAGTGTAGTATCGCTTTCGCTTCCCGGCTCGTGTGAGCTATCAATTGTAGTATGAACCATGGCCGTCTCCTCCCGGTTCTTTTGAGCTATCAATTATAGTATCAACCATTTCTATCGCTTCCCGGCTCTTTTGAGCTAAGAGCGAGTGTATTATCGCTTTCGCTTCCCGGCTCGTGTGAGCTATCAATTGTAGTATGAACCATGACCGTCACTTTCCGGTTCTTTTGAGCTATCAATTATAGTAGCAACCATTGCTATCCCTTCCCGGCTCTTTTGAGCTAAGAGCGAGTGTAGTATCGCTTTCGCTTCCCGGCTAGTGTGAGCTATCAATTGTAGTATGAACCATGGCCGTCTCCTCCCGGTTCTTTTGAGCTAACAATTGTAGTACCAACCATCGCCATCGCTTCCCCGCTCTTTTGAGCTGAGATCGAGTGTAATATCGCTATCGCTTCCCGGCTCGTTTGATCTAACAATTGTAGTATCAACCATTGCTATCGCTTCCCGGCTCTTTTGAGCTAAGAGCGAGTGTATTATCGCTTTCGCTTCCCGGCTGGTGTGAGCTATCAATTGTAGTATGAACCATGACCGTCACTTTCCGGGTCTTTTTAAGCTACATCAATTGTTAGTATCAACATTCGCGGTCGCTTCTTGGCTCTTTTGAGCTAAGATCGAGTGTGGTATTGCCATTGCTTCCCGGCTATTATTATGAGCCAACAATTGTATTATCAACCATTGCTATCGCTTCCCGGTTCTTTTGAGCTAAGAGCGAGTGTAGTATCGCTTTCGCTTCCCGGCTCGTGTGAGCTATCAATTGTAGTATGAACCATGACCGTCACTTTCCGGTTCTTTTAAGCTAACGATTGTAGTATCAACCATCGCCATCGCTTCCCGGTTCTATTGAGCTAACAATTGTAGTAGCAACCATTGCTATCGCTCCCCGGCTCTTTTGAGCTGAGAGCGAGTGTAGTATCGCTTTCTCTTCCCGGCTCGTGTGAGCTATCAATTGTAGTATAAACCATGACCGTCACTTTCCGGTTCTTTTAAGCTAACGATTGTAGTATCAACCATCGCCATCGCTTCCCGGTTCTTTTGAGCTAACAATTGTAGTAGCAAACCATTGCTATCGCTTCCCGGCTCTTTTGAGCTAAGAGCGAATGTAGTATCGCTTATCGCTTCCCGGCTCGTGTGAGCTATCAATTGTAGTATGAACCATGACCGTCACTTTCCGGTTCTTTTAAGCTATCAATTGAAGTATCAACAATCGCGGTCGCTTCTTGGCTCTTTTGAGCTAAGATCGAGTGTGGTATTGCCATTGCTTCCCGGCTATTATTATGAGCTAACAATTGTAGTATCAACCATCGCCGTCGGTACTCGGCTATTTTGAGGTAAAATCGAGTGTAATGTCGCTATCGCTTCCAGGTTCTTTTGATCTAAGATCGAGTGTAGTATCTCCATCGCTTCCCGGCTCGCGTGAGCTATCAATTGTATTATCAACCATTGCTATCGCTTCCCGGCTCTTTTGAGCTAAGAGCGAGTGTAGTATCGCTTTCGCTTCCCGGCTCGTGTGAGCTATCAATTGTAGTATGAACCATGGCCGTCTCCTCCCGGTTCTTTTGAGCTATCAATTATAGTATCAACCATTTCTATCGCTTCCCGGCTCTTTTGAGCTAAGAGCGAGTGTAGTATCGCTTTCGCTTCCCGGCTCGTGTGAGCTATCAATTGTAGTATGAACCATGGCCGTCTCCTCCCGGTTCTTTTGAGCTAACAATTGTAGTATCAACCATCGCCATCGCTTCCCCGCTCTTTTGAGCTGAGATCGGGTGTAATATCGCTATCGCTTCCGGGCTCGTTTGATCTAACAATTGTAGTATCAACCATTGCTATCGCTTCCCGGCTCTTTTGAGCTAAGAGCGAGTGTATTATCGCTTTCGCTTCCCGGCTCGTGTGAGCTATCAATTGTAGTATGAACCATGACCGTCACTTTCCGGTTCTTTTAATCTCCGGTTCCCGGCTCGCGTGAGCTATCAATTGTATTATTAACCATTGCTATCGCTTCCCGGCTCTTTTGAGCTAAGAGCGAGTGTAGTATCGCTTTCGCATCCCGGCTCGTGTGAGCTAACAATTGTAGTATCCACCATTGCTATCGCTTCCCGGCTCTTTTGAGCTAAGAGAAAGAGTATTATCGCTTTCACTTCCCGGCTCGTGTGAGCTAACAATTGAAGTATGAACCATGACCGTCACTTCCCGGTTCTTTTGAGCTCAATTGTGGTAGCAACCATTGCTATCGCTTCCCGGCTCTTTGAGCTAAGTGCGGGTGTAGTATCTCCATCGCTTCCCGGCTCGCGTGAGCTAACAATTGTATTATCAACCATTGCTATCGCTTCCCGGCTCTTTTGAGCTAAGAGCGAGTGTAGTATCGCTTTCGCTTCCCGGTTCGTGTGAGCTAACAATTGAAGTATGAACCATGACCGTCACTTCCCTGTTTTTTTGAGCTATCAATTGTAGTAGCAACCATTGCTATCGATCCCCGGCTCTTTTGAGCTAAAAGCGAGTGTAGTATCTCCATCGCTTTCGCTTCCCGGCTCGTGTGAGCTATCAATTGTAGTATGAACCATTGCTATCGCTTCCCGGCCCGTTTAAGCTAAAGCAATTGTAGTAGCAACCATTGCTATTGCTTCCCGGCTCTTTTGAACTGAGACCGAGTGTACTATCGCTTTCGCTTCCCGGCTCGTGTGAGCTATCAATTGTAGTATGAACCATGGCCGTCACTTTCCGGTTCTTTTAAGCTATCAATTGTAGTATCAACATTCGCGGTCGCTTCTTGGCTCTTTTGAGCTAAGATCGAGTGTGGTATTTCCATTGCTTCCCGGCTATTATTATGAGCTCACAATTGTATTATCAACCATTGCTATCGCTTCCCGGCTCTTTTGAGCTAAGAGCGAGTGTAGTATCGGTTTCGCTTCCCGGCTCGTGTGAGCTAACAATTGTAGTATGAACCATGACCGTCACTTCCCGGTTCTTTTGCGCTATCAATTGTAGTAGCAACCATTGCTATTGCTTCCCGGTTCTTTTGAGCTGAGATCGAGTGTAATATCGCTATCGCTTCCCGGCTCATGTGAGCTATCAATTGTAGTATGAACCATGGCCGTCTCCTCCCGGCTCGTTTGATCTAACAATTGTAGTATCAACCATTGCTATCGCTTCCCGGCTCTTTGAGCTAAGAGCGAGTGTAGTATCTCCATCGCTTCCCGGCTCGCGTGAGCTAACAATTGTATTATCAACCATTGCTATCGCTTCCCGTCTCTTTTGAGCTAAGAGCGAGTGTAGTATCGCTTTCGCTTCCCGGTTCGTGTGAGCTAACAATTGAAGTATGAACCATGACCGTCACTTCCCTGTTCTTTTGAGCTATCAATTGTAGTTGCAACCATCGTATCGATCCCCCGGCTCTTTTGAGCTAAGAGCGAGTGTAGTATCGCTTTCGCTTCCCGGCTCGTGTGAGCTATCAATTGTAGTATATGAACCATTGCTATCGCTTCCCGGCCCGTTTGAGCTAAAGCAATTGTAGTAGCAACCATTGCTATCGCTTCCCGGCTCTTTTGAGCTGAGAGCGAGTGTAGTATCGCTTTCGCTTCCCGGCTCGTGTGAGCTATCAATTGTAGTATGAACCATTGCCGTCACTTTCCGGTTCTTTTAAGCTATCAATTGTAGTATCAACATTCGCGGTCGCTTCTTGGCTCTTTTGAGCTAAGATCGAGTGTGGTATTGCCATTGCTTCCCGGCTATTATTATGAGCTAACAATTGTATTATCAACCATTGCTATCGCTTCCCGGCTCTTTTGAGCTAACAATTGTAGTAGCAAACCATTGCTATCGCTTCCCGGCTCTTTTGAGCTAAGAGCGAGTGTAGTATCGCTTTCGCTTCCCGGCTCGTGTGAGCTATCAATTGTAGTATGAACCATGACCGTCACTTTCCGGTTCTTTTAAGCTATCAATTGTAGTATCAACAATCGCGGTCGCTTCTTGGCTCTTTTGAGCTAAGATCGAGTGTGGTATTGCCATTGCTTCCCGGCTATTATTATGAGCTAACAATTGTAGTATCAACCATCGCCGTCGGTACTCGGCTATTTTGAGGTAAAATCGAGTGTAATGTCGCTATCGCTTCCAGGTTCTTTTGATCTAAGATCGAGTGTAGTATCTCCATCGCTTCCCGGCTCGCGTGAGCTTTCAATTGTATTATCAACCATTGCTATCGCTTCCCGGCTCTTTTGAGCTAAGAGCGAGTGTAGTATCGCTTTCGCATCCCGGCTCGTGTGAGCTAACAGTTGTAGTATGAACCATGACCATCACTTCCCGGTTCTTTTAAGCTAACGATTGTAGTATCAACCATCGCCATCGCTTCCCGGTTCTTTTGAGCTATCAATTATAGTAGCAACCGTTGCTATCGCTCCCCGGCTCTTTTGAGCTAAGAGCGAGTGTAGTATCGGTTTCGCTTCCCGGCTCGTGTGAGCTATCAATTGTAGTATGATCCATGGCCGTCTCCTCCCGGTTCTTTTGAGCTATTTATTATAGTATCTACCATTTCTATCGCTTCCCGGCTCTTTTGAGCTAAGAGCGAGTGTATTATCGCTTTCGCTTCCCGGCTCGTGTGAGCTATCAATTGTAGTATGAACCATGACCGTCACTTTCCGGTTCTTTTGAGCTATCAATTATAGTAGCAACCATTGCTATCCCTTCCCGGCTCTTTTGGGCTAAGAGCGAGTGTAGTATCGCTTTCGCTTCCCGGCTCGTGTGAGCTATCAATTGTAGTATGAACCATGGCCGTCTCCTCCCGGTTCTTTTGAGCTAACAATTGTAGTACCAACCATCGCCATCGCTTCCCCGCTCTTTTGAGCTGAGATCGAGTGTAATATCGCTATCGCTTCCCGGCTCGTTTGATCTAACAATTGTAGTATCAACCATTGCTATCGCTTCCCGGCTCTTTTGAGCTAAGAGCGAGTGTATTATCGCTTTCGCTTCCCGGCTCGTGTGAGCTATCAATTGTAGTATGAACCATGACCGTCACTTTCCGGCTCTTTTAATCTCCGGTTCCCGGCTAGCGTGAGCTATCAATTGTATTATCAACCATTGCTATCGCTTCCCGGCTCTTTTGAGCTAAGAGCGAGTGTAGTATCGCATTCGCATCCCGGCTCGTGTGAGCTAACAATTGTAGTATCAACCATTGCTATCGCTTCCCGGCTCATTTGAGCTAAGAGCAAGTGTATTATCGCTTTCGCTTCCCGGCTCGTGTGAGCTAACAATTGAAGTATGAACCATGACCGTCACTTCCCGGTTCTTTTGAGCTCAATTGTGGTAGCAACCATTGCTATCGCTTCCCGTCTCTTTGAGCTAAGTGCGGGTGTAGTATCTCCATCGCTTCCCGGCTCGCGTGAGCTAACAATTGTATTATCAACCATTGCTATCGCTTCCCGGCTCTTTTGAGCTAAGAGCGAGTGTAGTATCGCTTTCGCTTCCCGGTTCGTGTGAGCTAACAATTGAAGTATGAACCATGACCGTCACTTCCCTGTTCTTTTGAGCTATCAATTGTAGTAGCAACCATTGCTATCGATCCCCGGCTCTTTTGAGCTAAGAGCGAGTGTAGTATCGCTTTCGCTTCCCGGCTCGTGTGAGCTATCAATTGTAGTATGAACCATTGCTATCGCTTCCCGGCCCGTTTAAGCTAAAGCAATTGTAGTAGCAACCATTGCTATCGCTTCCCGGCTCTTTTGAACTGAGACCGAGTGTAGTATCGCTTTGGCTTCCCGGCTCGTGTGAGCTATCAATTGTAGTATGAACCATGGCCGTCCCTTTCCGGTACTTTTAAGCTATCAATTGTAGTATTAACATTCGCGGTCGCTTCTTGGCTCATTTGAGCTAAGATCGAGTGTGGTATTGCCATTGCTTCCCGGCTATTATTATGAGCTAACAATTGTATTATCAACCATTGCTATCGCTTCCCGGCTCTTTTGAGCTAAGAGCGAGTGTAGTATCGCTTTCGCTTCCCGGCTCGTGTGAGCTATCAATTGTAGTATGAACCATGGCCGTCTCCTCCCGGTTCTTTTGAGCTATCAATTGTAGTAGCAACCATTGCTATCGATCCCCGGCTGTTTTGAGCTAAGAGCGAGTGTAGTATCGCTTTCGCTTCCCGGCTCGTGTGAGCTATCAATTGTAGTATGAACCATTGTTATCGCTTCCCGGCCCGTTTAAGCTAAAGCAATTGTAGTAGCAACCATTGCTATCGCTTCCCGGCTCTTTTGAGCTGAGACCGAGTGTAGTATCGCTTTCGCTTCCTGGCTCGTGTGAGCTAACAATTGTAGTATGAACCATGACCGTCACTTCCCGGTTCTTTTGAGCTATCAATTGTAGTAGCAACCATTGCTATCGCTTCCCGGTTCTTTTGAGCTAAGAGCGAGTGTAGTATCGCTTTCGCTTCCCGGCTCGTGTGAGCTAACAATTGTAGTATGAATCATGGCCGTCTCCTCCCGGTTCTTTTGAGCTAACAATTGTAGTATCAACCATCGCCATCGCTTCCCGGCTCTTTTGAACTGAGACCGAGTGTAGTATCGCTTTGGCTTCCCGGCTCATGTGAGCTATCAATTGTAGTATGAACCATGGCCGTCTCCTCCCGGCTCGTTTGATCTAACAATTGTAGTATCAACAATTGCTATCGCTTCCCGGCTCTTTGAGCTAAGAGCGAGTGTAGTATCTCCATCGCTTCCCGGCTCGCGTAAGCTAACAATTGT
Organism: Ciona savignyi; assembly: GCA_000149265.1. Lineage (NCBI taxonomy): Eukaryota > Metazoa > Chordata > Ascidiacea > Phlebobranchia > Cionidae > Ciona > Ciona savignyi. Next base: position 221,804 of record CH002533.1, on the reverse strand, counting down.
ATTATCAACCATTGCTATCGCTTCCCGGCTCTTTTGAGCTAAGAGCGAGTGTAGTATCGCTTTCGCTTCCCGGTTCGTTTGAGCTAACAATTGAAGTATGAACCATGACCGTCACTTCCCTGTTCTTTTGAGCTATCAATTGTAGTAGCAACCATCGTATCGATCCGCGGCTCTTTTGAGCTAAGAGCGAGTGTAGTATCGCTTTCGCTTCCCGGCTCGTGTGAGCTATCAATTGTATTATATGAACCATTGCTATCGCTTCCTGGCCCGTTTGAGCTAAAGCAATTGTAGTAGCAACCATTGCTATCGCTTCCCGGCTCTTTTGAGCTAAGAGCGAGTGTAGTATCGCTTTCGCTTCCCGGCTCGTGTGAGCTATCAATTGTAGTATGAACCATGACCGTCACTTCCCGGTTCTTTTGAGCTCAATTGTGGTAGCAACCATTGCTATCGCTTCCCGTCTCTTTGAGCTAAGTGCGGGTGTAGTATCTCCATCGCTTCCCGGCTCGCGTGAGCTAACAATTGTATTATCAACCATTGCTATCGCTTCCCGGCTCTTTTGAGCTAAGAGCGAGTGTAGTATCGCTTTCGCTTCCCGGTTCGTGTGAGCTAACAATTGAAGTATGAACCATGACCGTCACTTCCCTGTTCTTTTGAGCTATCAATTGTAGTAGCAACCATTGCTATCGATCCCCGGCTCTTTTGAGCTAAGAGCGAGTGTAGTATCGCTTTCGCTTCCCGGCTCGTGTGAGCTATCAATTGTAGTATGAACCATTGCTATCGCTTCCCGGCCCGTTTAAGCTAAAGCAATTGTAGTAGCAACCATTGCTATCGCTTCCCGGCTCTTTTGAACTGAGACCGAGTGTAGTATCGCTTTGGCTTCCCGGCTCGTGTGAGCTATCAATTGTAGTATGAACCATGGCCGTCTCCTCCCTGTTCTTTTGAGCTATCAATTGTAGTAGCAACCATCGTATCGATCCCCGGCTCTTTTGAGCTAAGAGCGAGTGTAGTATCGCTTTCGCTTCCCGGCTCGTGTGAGCTATCAATTGTATTATATGAACCATTGCTATCGCTTCCTGGCCCGTTTGAGCTAAAGCAATTGTAGTAGCAACCATTGCTATCGCTTCCCGGCTCTTTTGAGCTAAGAGCGAGTGTAGTATCGCTTTCGCTTCCCGGCTCGTGTGAGCTATCAATTGTAGTATGAACCATGACCGTCACTTCCCGGTTCTTTTAAGCTAACGATTGTAGTATCAACCATCGCCATCGCTTCCCGGTTCTTTTGAGCTATCAATTATAGTAGCAACCGTTGCTATCGCTCCCCGGCTCTTTTGAGCTAAGAGCGAGTGTAGTATCGCTTTCGCTTCCCGGCTCGTGTGAGCTATCAATTGTAGTATGAACCATGGCCGTCTCCTCCCGGTTCTTTTGAGCTATCAATTATAGTATCAACCATTTCTATCGCTTCCCGGCTCTTTTGAGCTAAGAGCGAGTGTATTATCGCTTTCGCTTCCCGGCTCGTGTGAGCTATCAAATGTAGTATGAACCATGACCGTCACTTTCCGGTTCTTTTGAGCTATCAATCATAGTAGCAACCATTGCTATCCCTTCCCGGC
>CH002533.1:201174-220097 GCA_000149265.1 Ciona savignyi | reverse complement strand
GTAGTATCGCTTTCGCATCCCGGCTCGTGTGAGCTAACAATTGTAGTATCAACCATTGCTATCGCTTCCCGGCTCCTTGTGAGCTAAGAGCAAGTGTATTATCGCTTTCGCTTCCCGGCTCGTGTGAGCTAACAATTGAAGTATGAACCATGACCGTCACTTCCCGGTTCTTTTGAGCTCAATTGTGGTAGCAACCATTGCTATCGCTTCCCGGCTCTTTGAGCTAAGTGCGGGTGTAGTATCTCCATCGCTTCCCGGCTCGCGTGAGCTAACAATTGTATTATCAACCATTGCTATCGCTTCCCGACTCTTTTGAGCTAAGAGCGAGTGTAGTATCGCTTTCGCTTCCCGGTTCGTGTGAGCTAACAATTGAAGTATGAACCATGACCGTCACTTCCCTGTTCTTTTGAGCTATCAATTGTAGTAGCAACCATTGCTATCGATCCCCGGCTCTTTTGAGCTAAGAGCGAGTGTAGTATCGCTTTCGCTTCCCGGCTCGTGTGAGCTATCAATTGTAGTATGAACCATTGCTATCGCTTCCCGGCCCGTTTAAGCTAAAGCAATTGTAGTAGCAAACATTGCTATCGCTTCCCGGCTCTTTTGAACTGAGACCGAGTGTAGTATCGCTTTGGCTTCCCGGCTCGTGTGAGCTATCAATTGTAGTATGAAACATGGCCGTCCCTTTCCGGTTCTTTTAAGCTATCAATTGTAGTATCAACATTCGCGGTCGCTTCTTGGCTCATTTGAGCTAAGATCGAGTGTGGTATTGCCATTGCTTCCCGGCTATTATTATGAGCTAACAATTGTATTATCAACCATTGCTATCGCTTCCCGGCTCTTTTGAGCTAAGAGCGAGTGTAGTATCGCTTTCGCTTCCCGGCTCGTGTGAGCTAACAATTGTAGTATGAACCATGACCGTCTCCTCCCGGTTCTTTTGAGCTAACAATTGTAGTATCAACCATCGCCATCGCTTCCCGGCTCTTTTGAGCTGAGATCGAGTGTAATATCGCTATCGCTTCCCGGCTCGTTTGATCTAACAATTGTAGTATCAACCATTGCTATCGCTTCCCGGCTCCTTGAGCTAAGAGCGAGTGTAGTATCTCCATCGCTTCCCGGCTCGCGTGAGCTAACAATTGTATTATCAACCATTGCTATCGCTTCCCGGCACTTTTGAGCTATCAATTGTAGTAGCAACCATTGCTATCGATCCCGGCTCTTTTGAGCTAAGAGCGAGTGTAGTATCGCTTTCGCTTCCCGGCTCGTGTGAGCTATCAATTGTAGTATGAACCATTGTTATCGCTTCCCGGCCCGTTTAAGCTAAAGCAATTGTAGTAGCAACCATTGCTATCGCTTCCCGGCTCTTTTGAGCTGAGACCGAGTGTAGTATCGCTTTCGCTTCCCGGCTCGTAAGAGCTATCAATTGTAGTATGAACCATGGCCGTCACTTTCCGGTTCTTTTAAGCTATCAATTGTAGTATCAACATTGGCGGTCGCTTCTTGGCTCTTTTGAGCTAAGATCGAGTGTGGTATTTCGATTGCTTCCCGGCTATTATTATGAGCTCACAATTGTATTATCAACCATTGCTATCGCTTCCCGGCTCTTTTGAGCTAAGAGCGAGTGTAGTATCGCTTTCGCTTCCCGGCTCGTGTGAGCTAACAATTGTAGTATGAACCATGACCGTCACTTCCCTGTTCTTTTGAGCTATCAATTGTAGTAGCAACCATTGCTATCGCTTCCCGGTTCTTTTGAGCTAAGAGAGAGTGTAGTATTGCTTTCGCTTCCCGGCTCGTGTGAGCTAACAATTGTAGTATGAACCATGGCCGTCTCCTCCCGGTTCTTTTGAGCTAACAATTGTAGTATCAACCATCGCCATCGCTTCCCGGCTCTTTTGAGCTGAGATCGAATGTAATATCGCTATCGCTTCCCGGCTCATGTGAGCTATCAATTGTAGTATGAACCATGGCCGTCTCCTCCCGGCTCGTTTGATCTAACAATTGTAGTAGCAACCATTGCTAACGTTTCCCGGCTCTTTTGAGCTAAAAGCGAGTGTAGTATCTCCATCGCTTCCCGGCTCACGTGAGTTAACAAAAGTATTATCAACCATTGCCATCGCTTCCCGGCTCTTTTGAACTGAGACCGAGTGTAGTATCGCTTTGGCTTCCCGGCTCGTGTGAGCTATCAATTGTAGTATGAACCATGGCCGTCCCTTTCCGGTTCTTTTAAGCTATCAATTGTAGTATCAACATTCGCGGTCGCTTCTTGGCTCTTTTGAGCTAAGATCGAGTGTGGTATTGCCATTGCTTCCCGGCTATTATTATGAGCCAACAATTGTATTATCAACCATTGCTATCGCTTCCCGGTTCTTTTGAGCTAAGAGCGAGTGTAGTATCGCTTTCGCTTCCCGGCTCGTGTGAGCTATCAATTGTAGTATGAACCATGACCGTCACTTTCCGGTTCTTTTAAGCTAACGATTGTAGTATCAACCATCGCCATCGCTTCCCCGGTTCTATTGAGCTAACAATTGTAGTAGCAACCATTGCTATCGCTCCCCGGCTCTTTTGAGCTGAGAGCGAGTGTAGTATCGCTTTCTCTTCCCGGCTCGTGTGAGCTATCAATTGTAGTATGAACCATGACCGTCACTTTCCGGTTCTTTTAAGCTAACGATTGTAGTATCAACCATCGCCATCGCTTCCCGGTTCTTTTGAGCTAACAATTGTAGTAGCAAACCATTGCTATCGCTTCCCGGCTCTTTTGAGCTAAGAGCAAGTGTAGTATCGCTTTCGCTTCCCGGCTCGTGTGAGCTATCAATTGTAGTATGAACCATGACCGTCACTTTCCGGTTCTTTTAAGCTATCAATTGTAATATCAACAATCGCGGTCGCTTCTTGGCTCTTTTGAGCTAAGATCGAGTGTGGTATTGCCATTGCTTCCCGGCTATTATTATGAGCTAACAATTGTAGTATCAACCATCGCCGTCGGTACTCGGCTGGCTATTTTGAGGTAAAATCGAGTGTAATGTCGCTATCGCTTCCAGGTTCTTTTGATCTAAGATCGAGTGTAGTATCTCCATCGCTTCCCGGCTCGCGTGAGCTATCAATTGTATTATCAACCATTGCTATCGCTTCCCGGCTGTTTTGAGCTAAGAGCGAGTGTAGTATCGCTTTCGCATCCCGGCTCGTGTAAGCTAACAATTGTAGTATGAACCATGACCGTCACTTCCCGGTTCTTTTAAGCTAACGATTGTAGTATCAACCATCGCCATCGCTTCCCGGTTCTTTTGAGCTATCAATTATAGTAGCAACCGTTGCTATCGCTCCCCGGCTCTTTTGAGCTAAGAGCGAGTGTAGTATCGGTTTCGCTTCCCGGCTCGTGTGAGCTATCAATTGTAGTATGAACCATGGCCGTCTCCTCCCGGTTCTTTTGAGCTATCAATTATAGTATCAACCATTTCTATCGCTTCCCGGCTCTTTTGAGCTAAGAGCGAGTGTATTATCGCTTTCGCTTCCCGGCTCGTGTGAGCTATCAATTGTAGTATGAACCATGACCGTCACTTTCCGGTTCTTTTGAGCTATCAATTATAGTAGCAACCATTGCTATCCCTTCCCGGCTCTTTTGAGCTAAGATCCAGTGTAGTATCGCTTTCGCTTCCCGGCTCGTGTGAGCTATCAATTGTAGTATGAACCATGGCCGTCTCCTCCCGGTTCTTTTGAGCTAACAATCGTAGTATCAACCATTGCTATCGCTTCCCGGCTCTTTTGAGCTAAGAGCAAGTGTAATATCGCTTTCGCTTCCCGGCTCGTGTGAGCTAACAATTGAAGTATGAACCATGACCGTCACTTCCCGGTTCTTTTGAGCTCAATTGTGGTAGCAACCATTGCTATCGCTTCCCGTCTCTTTGAGCTAAATGCGGGTGTAGTATCTCCATCGCTTCCCGGCTCGCGTGAGCTAACAATTGTATTATCAACCATTGCTATCGCTTCCCGGCTCTTTTGAGCTAAGAGCGAGTGTAGTATCGCTTTCGCTTCCCGGTTCGTGTGAGCTAACAATTGAAGTATGAACCATGACCGTCACTTCCCTGTTCTTTTGAGCTATCAATTGTAGTAGCAACCATTGCTATCTATCCCCGGCTCTTTTGAGCTAAGAGCGAGTGTAGTATCGCTTTCGCTTCCCGGCTCGTGTGAGCTATCAATTGTAGTATGAACCATTGCTATCGCTTCCCGGCCCGTTTAAGCTAAAGCAATTGTAGTAGCAACCATTGCTATCGCTTCCCGGCTCTTTTGAACTGAGACCGAGTGTAGTATCGCTTTCGCTTCCCGGCTCGTGTGAGCTAACAATTGTAGTATGAACCATGGCCGTCTCCTCCCGGTTCTTTTGAGCTAACAATTGTAGTATCAACCATCGCCATCGCTTCCCGGCTCTTTTGAGCTCAGGTCGAGTGTAATATCGCTATCGCTTCCCGGCTCGTTTGATCTAACAATTGTAGTATCAACCATTGCTATCGCTTCCCGGCTCCTTGAGCTAAGAGCGAGTGTAGTATCTCCATCGCTTCCCGGCTCGCGTGAGCTAACAATTGTATTATCAACCATTGCTATCGCTTCCCGGCACTTTTGAGCTATCAATTGTAGTAGCAACCATTGCTATCGATCCCGGCTCTTTTGAGCTAAGAGCGAGTGTAGTATCGCTTTCGCTTCCCGGCTCGTGTGAGCTATCAATTGTAGTATGAACCATTGCTATCGCTTCCCGGCCCGTTTAAGCTAAAGCAATTGTAGTAGCAACCATTGCTATCGCTTCCCGGCTCTTTTGAACTGAGACCGAGTGTAGTATCGCTTTCGCTTCCCGGCTCGTGTGAGCTAACAATTGAAGTATGTACCATGACCGTCACTTCCCTGTTCTTTTGAGCTATCAATTGTAGTAGCAACCATTGCTATCGATCCCCGGCTCTTTTGAGCTAAGAGCGAGTGTAGTATCGCTTTCGCTTCCGGCTCGTGTGAGCTATCAATTGTAGTATGAACCATTGCTATCGATTCCCGGCCCGTTTAAGCTAAAGCAATTGTAGTAGCAACCATTGCTATCGCTTCCCGGCTCTTTTGAACTGAGACCGAGTGTAGTATCGCTTTGGCTTCCCGGCTCGTGTGAGCTAACAATTGTAGTATGAACCATGGCCGTCTCCTCCCGGTTCTTTTGAGCTAACAATTGTAGTATCAACCATCGCCATCGCTTCCCGGCTCTTTTGAGCTGAGATCGAGTGTAATATCGCTATAGCTTCCCGGCTCGTTTGATCTAACAATTGTAGTATCATCCATTGCTATCGCTTCCCGGCTCCTTGAGCTAAGAGCGAGTGTAGTATCTCCATCGCTTCCCGGCTCGCGTGAGCTAACAATTGTATTATCAACCATTGCTATCGCTTCCCGGCACTTTTGAGCTATCAATTGTAGTAGCAACCATTGCTATCGATCCCGGCTGTTTTGAGCTAAGAGCGAGTGTAGTATCGCTTTCGCTTCCCGGCTCGTGTGAGCTATAAATTGTAGTATGAACCATTGTTATCGCTTCCCGGCTCCCGTTTAAGCTAAAGCAATTGTAGTAGCAACCATTGCTATCGCTTCCCGGCTCTTTTGAGCTGAGACCGAGTGTAGTATCGCTTTCGCTTCCCGGCTCGTGTGAGCTATCAATTGTAGTATGAACCATGGCCGTCACTTTCCGGTTCTTTTAAGCTATCAATTGTAGTATCAACATTCGCGGTCGCTTCTTGGCTCTTTTGAGCTAAGATCGAGTGTGGTATTGCCATTGCTTCCCGGCTATTATTATGAGCCAACAATTGTATTATCAACCATTGCTATCGCTTCCCGGTTCTTTTGAGCTAAGAGCGAGTGTAGTATCGCTTTCGCTTCCCGGCTCGTGTGAGCTATCAATTGTAGTATGAACCATGACCGTCACTTTCCGGTTCTTTTAAGCTAACGATTGTAGTATCAACCATCGCCATCGCTTCCCGGTTCTATTGAGCTAACAATTGTAGTAGCAACCATTGCTATCGCTCCCCGGCTCTTTTGAGCTGAGAGCGAGTGTAGTATCGCTTTCTCTTCCCGGCTCGTGTGAGCTATCAATTGTAGTATGAACCATGACCGTCACTTTCCGGTTCTTTTAAGCTAACGATTGTAGTATCAACCATCGCCATCGCTTCCCGGTTCTTTTGAGCTAACAATTGTAGTAGCAAACCATTGCTATCGCTTCCCGGCTCTTTTGAGCTAAGAGCAAGTGTAGTATCGCTTTCGCTTCCCGGCTCGTGTAAGCTATCAATTGTAGTATGAACCATGACCGTCACTTTCCGGTTCTTTTAAGCTATCAATTGTAGTATCAACAATCGCGGTCGCTTCTTGGCTCTTTTGAGCTAAGATCGAGTGTGGTATTGCCATTGCTTCCCGGCTATTATTATGAGCTAACAATTGTAGTATCAACCATCGCCGTCGGTACTCGGCTGGCTATTTTGAGGTAAAATCGAGTGTAATGTCGCTATCGCTTCCAGGTTCTTTTGATCTAAGATCGAGTGTAGTATCTCCATCGCTTCCCGGTTCGCGTGAGCTATCAATTGTATTATCAACCATTGCTATCGCTTCCCGGCTGTTTTGAGCTAAGAGCGAGTGTAGTATCGCTTTCGCATCCCGGCTCGTGTAAGCTAACAATTGTAGTATGAACCATGACCGTCACTTCCCGGTTCTTTTAAGCTAACGATTGTAGTATCAACCATCGCCATCGCTTCCCGGCACTTTTGAGCTATCAATTGTAGTAGCAACCATTGCTATCGACCCCGGCTGTTTTGAGCTAAGAGCGAGTGTAGTATCGCTTTCGCTTCCCGGCTCGTGTGAGCTATCAATTGTAGTATGAACCATTGTTATCGCTTCCCGGCCCGTTTAAGCTAAAGCAATTGTAGTAGCAACCATTGCTATCGCTTCCCGGCTCTTTTGAGCTGAGACCGAGTGTAGTATCGCTTTCGCTTCCCGGCTCGTGTGAGCTATCAATTGTAGTATGAACCATGGCCGTCACTTTCCGGTTCTTTTAAGCTATCAATTGTAGTATCAACATTCGCGGTCGCTTCTTGGCTCTTTTGAGCTAAGATCGAGTGTGGTATTTCCATTGCTTCCCGGCTATTATTATGAGCTCACAATTGTATTATCAACCATTGCTATCGCTTCCCGGCTCTTTTGAGCTAAGAGCGAGTGTAGTATCGCTTTCGCTTCCCGGCTCGTGTGAGCTAACAATTGTAGTATGAACCATGACCGTCACTTCCCGGTTCTTTTGAGCTATCAATTGTAGTAGCAACCATTGCTATCGCTTCCCGGTTCTTTTGAGCTAAGAGCGAGTGTAGTATCGCTTTCGCTTCCCGGCTCGTGTGAGCTAACAATTGTAATATGAACCATGGCCGTCTCCTCCCGGTTCTTTTGAGCTAACAATTGTAGTATCAACCATCGCCATCGCTTCCCGGCTCTTTTGAGCTGAGATCGAGTGTAATATCGCTATCTCTTCCCGGCTCATGTGAGCTATCAATTGTAGTATGAACCATGGCCGTCTCCTCCCGGCTCGTTTGATCTAACAATTGTAGTAGCAACCATTGCTAACGTTTCCCGGCTCTTTTGAGCTAAAAGCGAGTGTAGTATCTCCATCGTTTCCCGGCTCACGTGAGTTAACAAAAGTATTATCAACCATTGCCATCGCTTCCCGGCTCTTTTGCGCTGAGACCGAATGTAGTATCGCTTTCGCTTCCCGGCTCGTGTGAGCTATCAATTGTAGTATGAACCATGGCCGTCACTTTCTGGTTCTTTTAAGCTATCAATTGTAGTATCAACATTCGCGGTCGCTTCTTGGCTCTTTTGAGCTAAGATCGAGTGTGGTATTGCCATTGCTTCCCGGCTATTATTATGAGCCAACAATTGTATTATCAACCATTGCTATCGCTTCCCGGTTCTTTTGAGCTAAGAGCGAGTGTAGTATCGCTTTCGCTTCCCGGCTCGTGTGAGCTATCAATTGTAGTATGAACCATGACCGTCATTTTCCGGTTCTTTTAAGCTAACGATTGTAGTATCAACCATCGCCATCGCTTCCCGGTTCTATTGAGCTAACAATTGTAGTAGCAACCATTGCTATCGCTCCCCGGCTCTTTTGAGCTGAGAGCGAGTGTAGTATCGCTTTCTCTTCCCGGCTCGTGTGAGCTATCAATTGTAGTATGAACCATGACCGTCACTTTCCGGTTCTTTTAAGCTAACGATTGTAGTATCAACCATCGCCATCGCTTCCCGGTTCTTTTGAGCTAACAATTGTAGTAGCAAACCATTGCTATCGCTTCCCGGCTCTTTTGAGCTAAGAGCAAGTGTAGTATCGCTTTCGCTTCCCGGCTCGTGTGAGCTATCAATTGTAGTATGAACCATGACCGTCACTTTCCGGTTCTTTTAAGCTATCAATTGTAGTATCAACAATCGCGGTCGCTTCTTGGCTCTTTTGAGCTAAGATCGAGTGTGGTATTGCCATTGCTTCCCGGCTATTATTATGAGCTAACAATTGTAGTATCAACCATCGCCGTCGGTACTCGGCTGGCTATTTTGAGGTAAAATCGAGTGTAATGTCGCTATCGCTTCCAGGTTCTTTTGATCTAAGATCGAGTGTAGTATTTCCATCGCTTCCCGGCTCGCGTGAGCTATCAATTGTATTATCAACCATTGCTATCGCTTCCCGGCTGTTTTGAGCTAAGAGCGAGTGTAGTATCGCTTTCGCATCCCGGCTCGTGTAAGCTAACAATTGTAGTATGAACCATGACCGTCACTTCCCGGTTCTTTTAAGCTAACGATTGTAGTATCAACCATCGCCATCGCTTCCCGGTTCTTTTGAGCTATCAATTATAGTAGCAACCGTTGCTTTTGCTCCCCGGCTCTTTTGAGCTAAGAGCGAGTGTAGTATCGGTTTCGCTTCCCGGCTCGTGTGAGCTATCAATTGTAGTATGAACCATGGCCGTCTCCTCCCGGTTCTTTTGAGCTATCAATTATAGTATCAACCATTTCTATCGCTTCCCGGCTCTTTTGAGCTAAGAGCGAGTGTATTATCGCTTTCGCTTCCCGGCTCGTGTGAGCTATCAATTGTAGTATGAACCATGACCGTCACTTTCCGGTTCTTTTGAGCTATCAATTATAGTAGCAACCATTGCTATCCCTTCCCGGCTCTTTTGAGCTAAGAGCGAGTGTAGTATCGCTTTCGCTTCCCGGCTCGTGTGAACTATCAATTGTAGTATGAACCATGGCCGTCTCCTCCCGGTTCTTTTGAGCTAACAATTGTAGTATCAACCATTGCTATCGCTTCCCGGCTCTTTTGAGCTAAGAGCAAGTGTAATATCGCTTTCGCTTCCCGGCTCGTGTGAGCTAACAATTGAAGTATGAACCATGACCGTCACTTCCCGGTTCTTTTGAGCTCAATTGTGGTAGCAACCATTGCTATCGCTTCCCGTCTCTTTGAGCTAAATGCGGGTGTAGTATCTCCATCGCTTCCCGGCTCGCGTGAGCTAACAATTGTATTATCAACCATTGCTATCGCTTCCCGGCTCTTTTGAGCTAAGAGCGAGTGTAGTATCGCTTTCGCTTCCCGGTTCGTGTGAGCTAACAATTGAAGTATGAACCATGACCGTCACTTCCCTGTTCTTTTGAGCTATCAATTGTAGTAGCAACCATTGCTATCTATCCCCGGCTCTTTTGAGCTAAGAGCGAGTGTAGTATCGCTTTCGCTTCCCGGCTCGTGTGAGCTATCAATTGTAGTATGAACCATTGCTATCGCTTCCCGGCCCGTTTAAGCTAAAGCAATTGTAGTAGCAACCATTGCTATCGCTTCCCGGCTCTTTTGAACTGAGACCGAGTGTAGTATCGCTTTGGCTTCCCGGCTCGTGTGAGCTAACAATTGTAGTATGAACCATGGCCGTCTCCTCCCGGTTCTTTTGAGCTAACAATTGTAGTATCAACCATCGCCATCGCTTCCCGGCTCTTTTGAGCTGAGATCGAGTGTAATATCGCTATCGCTTCCCGGCTCGTTTGATCTAACAATTGTAGTATCAACCATTGCTATCGCTTCCCGGCTCCTTGAGCTAAGAGCGAGTGTAGTATCTCCATCGCTTCCCGGCTCGCGTGAGCTAACAATTGTATTATCAACCATTGCTATCGCTTCCCGGCACTTTTGAGCTATCAATTGTAGTAGCAACCATTGCTATCGATCCCGGCTCTTTTGAGCTAAGAGCGAGTGTAGTATCGCTTTCGCTTCCCGGCTCGTGTGAGCTATCAATTGTAGTATGAACCATTGTTATCGCTTCCCGGCCCGTTTAAGCTAAAGCAATTGTAGTAGCAACCATTGCTATCGCTTCCCGGCTCTTTTGAGCTGAGACCGAGTGTAGTATCGCTTTCGCTTCCCGGCTCGTGTGAGCTATCAATTGTAGTATGAACCATGGCCGTCACTTTCCGGTTCTTTTAAGCTATCAATTGTAGTATCAACATTCGCGGTCGCTTCTTGGCTCTTTTGAGCTAAGATCGAGTGTGGTATTTCCATTGCTTCCCGGCTATTATTATGAGCTCACAATTGTATTATCAACCATTGCTATCGCTTCCAGGCTCTTTTGAGCTAAGAGCGAGTGTAGTATCGCTTTCGCTTCCCGGCTCGTGTGAGCTAACAATTGTAGTATGAACCATGACCGTCACTTCCCGGTTCTTTTGAGCTATCAATTGTAGTAGCAACCATTGCTATCGCTTCCCGGTTCTTTTGAGCTAAGAGCGAGTGTAGTATCGCTTTCGCTTCCCGGCTCGTGTGAGCTAACAATTGTAGTATGAACCATGGCCGTCTCCTCCCGGTTCTTTTGAGCTAACAATTGTAGTATCAACCATCGCCATCGCTTCCCGGCTCTTTTGAGCTGAGATCGAGTGTAATATCGCTATCGCTTCCCGGCTCATGTGAGCTATCAATTGTAGTATGAACCATGGCCGTCTCCTCCCGGCTCGTTTGATCTAACAATTGTAGTAGCAACCATTGCTAACGTTTCCCGGCGCTTTTGAGCTAAAAGCGAGTGTAGTATCTCCATCGCTTCCCGGCTCACGTGAGTTAACAAAAGTATTATCAACCATTGCCATCGCTTCCCGGCTCTTTTGCGCTGAGACCGAATGTAGTATCGCTTTCGCTTCCCGGCTCGTGTGAGCTATCAATTGTAGTATGAACCATGACCGTCACTTCCCGGTTCTTTTAAGCTATCAATTGTAGTATCAACATTCGCGGTCGCTTCTTGGCTCTTTTGAGCTAAGATCGAGTGTGGTATTGCCATTGCTTCCCGGCTATTATTATGAGCCAACAATTGTATTATCAACCATTGCTATCGCTTCCCGGTTCTTTTGAGCTAAGAGCGAGTGTAGTATCGCTTTCGCTTCCCGGCTCGTGTGAGCTATCAATTGTAGTATGAACCATGACCGTCACTTTCCGGTTCTTTTAAGCTAACGATTGTAGTATCAACCATCGCCATCGCTTCCCGGTTCTATTGAGCTAACAATTGTAGTAGCAACCATTGCTATCGCTCCCCGGCTCTTTTGAGCTGAGAGCGAGTGTAGTATCGCTTTCTCTTCCCGGCTCGTGTGAGCTATCAATTGTAGTATGAACCATGACCGTCACTTTCCGGTTCTTTTAAGCTAACGATTGTAGTATCAACCATCGCCATCGCTTCCCGGTTCTTTTGAGCTAACAATTGTAGTAGCAAACCATTGCTATCGCTTCCCGGCTCTTTTGAGCTAAGAGCAAGTGTAGTATCGCTTTCGCTTCCCGGCTCGTGTGAGCTATCAATTGTAGTATGAACCATGACCGTCACTTTCCGGTTCTTTTAAGCTATCAATTGTAGTATCAACAATCGCGGTCGCTTCTTGGCTCTTTTGAGCTAAGATCGAGTGTGGTATTGCTATTGCTTCCCGGCTATTATTATGAGCTAACAATTGTAGTATCAACCATCGCCGTTGGTACTCGGCTGGCTATTTTGAGGTAAAATCGAGTGTAATGTCGCTATCGCTTCCAGGTTCTTTTGATCTAAGATCGAGTGTAGTATCTCCATCGCTTCCCGGCTCGCGTGAGCTATCAATTGTATTATCAACCATTGCTATCGCTTCCCGGCTGTTTTGAGCTAAGAGCGAGTGTAGTATCGCTTTCGCATCCCGGCTCGTGTAAGCTAACAATTGTAGTATGAACCATGACCGTCACTTCCCGGTTCTTTTAAGCTAACGATTGTAGTATCAACCATCGCCATCGCTTCCCGGTTCTTCTGAGCTATCAATTATAGTAGCAACCGTTGCTATCGCTCCCCGGCTCTTTTGAGCTAAGAGCGAGTGTAGTATCGGTTTCGCTTCCCGGCTCGTGTGAGCTATCAATTGTAGTATGAACCATGGCCGTCTCCTCCCGGTTCTTTTGAGCTATCAATTATAGTATCAACCATTTCTATCGCTTCCCGGCTCTTTTGAGCTAAGAGCGAGTGTATTATCGCTTTCGCTTCCCGGCTCGTGTGAGCTATCAATTGTAGTATGAACCATGACCGTCACTTTCCGGTTCTTTTGAGCTATCAATTATAGTAGCAACCATTGCTATCCCTTCCCGGCTCTTTTGAGCTAAGAGCGAGTGTAGTATCGCTTTCGCTTCCCGGCTCGTGTGAGCTATCAATTGTAGTATGAACCATTGTTATCGCTTCCCGGCCCGTTTAAGCTAAAGCAATTGTAGTAGCAACCATTGCTATCGCTTCCCGGCTCTTTTGAGCTGAGACCGAGTGTAGTATCGCTTTCGCTTCCCGGCTCGTAAGAGCTATCAATTGTAGTATGAACCATGGCCGTCACTTTCCGGTTCTTTTAAGCTATCAATTGTAGTATCAACATTGGCGGTCGCTTCTTGGCTCTTTTGAGCTAAGATCGAGTGTGGTATTTCGATTGCTTCCCGGCTATTATTATGAGCTCACAATTGTATTATCAACCATTGCTATCGCTTCCCGGCTCTTTTGAGCTAAGAGCGAGTGTAGTATCGCTTTCGCTTCCCGGCTCGTGTGAGCTAACAATTGTAGTATGAACCATGACCGTCACTTCCCGGTTCTTTTGAGCTATCAATTGTAGTAGCAACCATTGCTATCGCTACCCGGCTCTTTTGAGCTAAGAGCGAGTGTAGTATCTCCATCGCTTCCCGGCTCACGTGAGCTAACAATAGTATTATCAACCATTGCAATCGCTTCCCGGCTCTTTTGCGCTGAGACCGAATGTAGTATCGCTTTCGCATCCCGGCTCGTGTGAGCTAACAATTGTAGTATCCACCATTGCTATCGCTTCCCGGCTCTTTTAAGATAAGATCGAGTGTAGTATCGCTTTCGCTTCCCGGCTCGTGTGAGCTAACAATTGTAGTATGAACCATGACCGTCACTTTCCGGTCCTTTTGAGCTATCAATTGTAGTAGCAACCATTGCTATCGCTTCCCGGCTCTTTTGAGCTAAAAGCGAGTGTAGTATCTCCATCGCTTCCCGGCTCACGTGAGCTAACAATAGTATTATCAACCATTGCAATCGCTTCCCGGCTCTTTTGAGCTGAGACCGAGTGTAGTATCGCTTTCGCTTCCCGGCTTGTGTGAGCTATCAATTGTAGTATGAACCATGGCCGTCACTTTCCGGTTCTTTTAAGCTATCAATTGTAGTATCAACATTCGCGGTCGCTTCTTGGCTCTTTTGAGCTAAGATCGAGTGTGGTATTTCCATTGCTTCCCGGCTATTATTATGAGCTCACAATTGTATTATCAACCATTGCTATCGCTTCCCGGCTCTTTTGAGCTAAGAGCGAGTGTAGTATCGCTTTCGCTTCCCGGCTCGTGTGAGCTAACAATTGTAGTATGAACCATGACCGTCACTTCCCGGTTCTTTTGAGCTATCAATTGTAGTAGAAACCATTGCTATCGCTTCCCGGTTCTTTTGAGCTAAGAGCGAGTGTAGTATCGCTTTCGCTTCCCGGCTCGTGTGAGCTATCAATTGTAGTATGAACCATGGCCGTCTCCTCCCGGTTCTTTTGAGCTATCAATTATAGTATCAACCATTTCTATCGCTTCCCGGCTCTTTTGAGCTAAGAGCGAGTGTAGTATCGCTTTCGCTTCCCGGCTCGTGTGAGCTATCAATTGTAGTATGAACCATGACCGTCACTTTCCGGTTCTTTTAAGCTATCAATTGTAGTATCAACAATCGCGGTCGCTTCTTGGCTCTTTTGAACTAAGATCGAGTGTGGTATTGCCATTGCTTCCCGGCTATTATTATGTGCTAACAATTGTAGTATCAATCATCGCCGTGGCTCCCCGGCTCTTTTGTGCTAAGATCGAGTATATTATCAATTATTGCCGTCGTGTCTTGGCTCTAAAGCTGAGATCAAGTGTAGTATATCGCCATCGCTTCACCGCTCTTTTGAGCTAAGATTGAAGAGTTTAGTATCGCCGTCGCTTTTCGGCTATTTTGAGCTAAGATTCAATGTAGTATCGCGATCGCTTCTCGGCTCTTTTGAGCTGAGATCCAGTATAATATCGCCGTCGACTTCCAGGCTCTTTTGAGCTAAGAGCGAGTGTAGTATCGCTATCGCTTCCCGGCTCGTTTGATCTAACAATTGTAGTATCAACCATTGCTATCGCTTCCCGGCTCGCGTGAGCTAACAATTGTATTATCAACCATTGCTATCGCTTCCCGGCTCTTTTGAGCTAAGAGCGAGTGTAGTATCGCTTTCGCTTCCCGGTTCGTGTGAGCTAACAATTGAAGTATGAACCATGACCGTCACTTCCCTGTTCTTTTGAGCTATCAATTGTAGTAGCAACCATTGCTATCGATCCCCGGCTCTTTTGAGCTAAGAGCGAGTGTAGTATCGCTTTCGCTTCCCGGCTCGTGTGAGCTATCAATTGTAGTATGAACCATTGCTATCGCTTCCCGGCCCGTTTAAGCTAAAGCAATTGTAGTAGCAACCATTGCTATCGCTTCCCGGCTCTTTTGAACTGAGACCGAGTGTAGTATCGCTTTGGCTTCCCGGCTCGTGTGAAGCTATCAATTGTAGTATGAACCATGGCCGTCCCTTTCCGGTTCTTTTAAGCTATCAATTGTAGTATCAACATTCGCGGTCGCTTCTTGGCTCATTTGAGCTAAGATCGAGTGTGGTATTGCCATTGCTTCCCGGCTATTATTATGAGCTAACAATTGTATTATCAACCATTGCTATCGCTTCCCGGCTCTTTTGAGCTAAGTGCGGGTGTAGTATCTCCATCGCTTCCCGGCTCGCGTGAGCTAACAATTGTATTATCAACCATTGCTATCGCTTCCCGGCACTTTTGAGCTATCAATTGTAGTAGCAACCATTGCTATCGATCCCGGCTCTTTTGAGCTAAGAGCGAGTGTAGTATCTCCATCGCTTCCCGGCTCGCGTGAGCTAACAATTGTAGTATGAACCATGACCGTCACTTCCCGGCTCGTTTGAGCTATCAATTGTAGTAGCAACCATTGCTATCGCTTCCCGGCTCTTTGAGCTAAGAGCGAGTGTAGTATCGCTTTCGCTTCCCGGCTCGTGTGAGCTAACAATTGTAGTATCAACTATTGCTATCGCTTCACGGCTCCTTGAGCTAAGAGCGAGTGTAGTATCTCCATCGCTTCCCGGCTCGCGTGAGCTAACAATTGTATTATCAACCATTGCTATCGCTTCCCGGCACTTTTGAGCTATCAATTGTAGTAGCAACCATTGCTATCGATCCCGGCTGTTTTGAGCTAAGAGCGAGTGTAGTATCGCTTTCGCTTCCCGGCTCGTGTGAGCTATCAATTGTAGTATGAACCATTGTTATCGCTTCCTGGCCCGTTTAAGCTAAAGCAATTGTAGTAGCAACCATTGCTATCGCTTCCCGGCTCTTTTGAGCTGAGACCGAGTGTAGTATCGCTTTCGCTTCCCGGCTCGTGTGAGCTATCAATTGTAGTATGAACCATGGCCGTCACTTTCCGGTTCTTTTAAGCTATCAATTGTAGTATCAACATTCGCGGTCGCTTCTTGGCTCTTTTGAGCTAAGATCGAGTGTGGTATTTCCATTGCTTCCCGGCTATTATTATGAGCTCACAATTGTATTATCAACCATTGCTATCGCTTCCCGGCTCTTTTGAGCTAAGAGCGAGTGTAGTATCGCTTTCGCTTCCCGGCTCGTGTGAGCTAACAATTGTAGTATGAACCATGACCGTCACTTCCCGGTTCTTTTGAGCTATCAATTGTAGTAGAAACCATTGCTATCGCTTCCCGGTTCTTTTGAGCTAAGAGCGAGTGTAGTATCGCTTTCGCTTCCCGGCTCGTGTGAGCTAACAATTGTAGTATGAACCATGGCCGTCTCCTCCCGGTTCTTTTGAGCTAACAATTGTAGTATCAACCATCGCCATCGCTTCCCGGCTCTTTTGAGCTGAGATCGAGTGTAATATCGCTATCGCTTCCCGGCTCATGTGAGCTATCAATTGTAGTATGAACCATGGCCGTCTCCTCCCGGCTCGTTTGATCTAAAAATTGTAGTATCAACCATTGCTATCGCTTCCCGGCTCTTTGAGCTAAGAGCGAGTGTAGTATCTCCATCGCTTCCCGGCTCGCGTGAGCTAACAATTGTATTATCAACCATTGCTATCGCTTCCCGGCTCTTTTGAGCTAAGAGCGAGTGTAGTATCGCTTTCGCTTCCCGGTTCGTGTGAGCTAACAATTGAAGTATGAACCATGACCGTCACTTCCCTGTTCTTTTGAGCTATCAATTGTAGTAGCAACCATCGTATCGATCCCCGGCTCTTTTGAGCTAAGAACGAGTGTAGTATCGCTTTCGCTTCCCGGCTCGTGTGAGCTATCAATTGTAGTATATGAACCATTGCTATCGCTTCCCGGCCCGTTTGAGCTAAAGCAATTGTAGTAGCAACCATTGCTATCGCTTCCCGGCTCTTTTGAACTGAGAGCGAGTGTAGTATCGCTTTCGCTTCCCGGCTCGTGTGAGCTATCAATTGTAGTATGAACCATGGCCGTCATTTTCCGGTTCTTTTAAGCTATCAATTGTAGTATTAACATTCGCGGTCGCTTCTTGGCTCTTTTGAGCTAAGATCGAGTGTGGTATTGCCATTGCTTCCCGGCTATTATTATGAGCTAACAATTGTATTATCAACCATTGCTATCGCTTCCCGGCTCTTTTGAGCTAAGATCGAGTGTAGTATCGCTTTCGCTTCCCGGCTCGTGTGAGCTAACAATTGTAGTATGAACCATGACCGTCACTTTCCGGTCCTTTTGAGCTATCAATTGTAGTAGCAACCATTGCTATCGCTTCCCGGCTCTTTTGAGCTAAAAGCGAGTGTAGTATCTCCATCGCTTCCCGGCACGCGTGAGCTAACAATAGTATTATCAACCATTGCTATCGCTTCCCGGCTCTTTTGCGCTGAGACCGAATGTAGTATCGCTTTCGCTTTCCGGCTCGTGTGAGCTAACAATTGTAGTATGAACCATGGCCGTCACTTTCCGGTTCTTTTAAGCTATCAATTGTAGTATCAACATTCGCGGTCGCTTCTTGGCTCTTTTGAGCTAAGATCGAGTGTGGTATTGCCATTGCTTCCCGGCTATTATTATGAGCCAACAATTGTATTATCAACCATTGCTATCGCTTCCCGGTTATTTTGAGCTAAGAGCGAGTGTAGTATCGCTTTCGCTTCCCGGCTCGTGTGAGCTATCAATTGTAGTATGAACCATGACCGTCACTTTCCGGTTCTTTTAAGCTAACGATTGTGGTATCAACCATCGCCATCGCTTCCCGGTTCTTTTGAGCTAACAATTGTAGTAGCAAACCATTGCTATCGCTTCCCGGCTCTTTTGAGCTAAGAGCGAGTGTAGTATCGCTTTCGCTTCTCGGCTCGTGTGAGCTATCAATTGTAGTATGAACCATGACCGTCACTTTCCGGTTCTTTTAAGCTATCAATTGTAGTATCAACAATCGCGGTCGCTTCTTGGCTCTTTTGAGCTAAGATCGAGTGTGGTATTGCCATTGCTTCCCGGCTATTATTATGAGCTAACAATTGTAGTATCAACCATCGCCGTCGGTACTCGGCTATTTTGAGGTAAAATCGAGTGTATTGTCGCTATCGCTTCCAGGATCTTTTGATCTAAGGTCGAGTGTAGTATCTCCATCGCTTCCCGGCTCGCGTGAGCTATCAATTGTATTATCAACCATTGCTATCGCTTCCCGGCTCTTATGAGCTAAGAGCGAATGTAGTATCGCTTTCGCTTCCCGGCTCGTGTGAGCTAACAATTGTAGTATCAACCATCGCCGTCGGTACTCGGCTATTTTGAGGTAAAATCGAGTGTAATAACGCTATCGCTTCCAGGATCTTTTGATCTAAGATCGAGTGTAGTATCTCCATCGCTTCCCGGCTCGCGTGAGCTAACAATTGTATTATCAACCATTGCTATCGATTCCCGGCTCTTTTGAGCTAAGAGCGAGTGTAGTATCGCTTTCGCTTCCCGGCTCGTGTGAGCTATCAATTGTAGTATGAACCATGACCGTCACTTCCCGGTTCTTTTGAGCTATCAATTGTAGTAGCAACCATTGCTATCTCTCCCCGGCTCTTTTGAGCTGAGAGCGAGTGTAGTCTCGCTTTCGCTTCCCGGCTCGTGTGAGCTATCAATTGTAGTATGAACCATGACCGTCACTTCCCGGTTCTTTTGAGCTATCAATTGTAGTAGCAACCATTGCTATCTCTCCCCGGCTCTTTTGAGCTGAGAGCGAGTGTAGTATCGCTTTCGCTTCCCGGCTCGTGTGAGCTATCAATTGTAGTATGAACCATGACCGTCACTTCCCGGTTCTTTTGAGCTATCAATTGTAGTAGCAACCATTGCTATCT
>CH002533.1:159199-195897 GCA_000149265.1 Ciona savignyi | reverse complement strand
CGATTGTAGTATCAACCATTGCTATCTCTCCCCGGCTCTTTTGAGCTAAGAGCGAATGTAGTATCGCTTTCGCTTCCCGGCTCGTGTGAGCTAACAATTGTAGTATCAACCATCGCCGTCGGTACTCGGCTATTTTGAGGCAAAATCGAGTGTAATATCGCTATCGCTTCCAGGATCTTTTGATCTAAGATCGAGTGTAGTATCTCCATCGCTTCCCGGCTCGCGTGAGCTAACAATTGTATTATCAACCATTGCTATCGATTCCCGGCTCTTTTGAGCTAAGAGCGAGTGTAGTATCGCTTTCGCTTCCCGGCTCGTGTGAGCTATCAATTGTAGTATGAACCATGACCGTCACTTCCCGGTTCTTTTGAGCTATCAATTGTAGTAGCAACCATTGCTATCTCTCCCCGGCTCTTTTGAGCTGAGAGCGAGTGTAGTATCGCTTTCGCTTCCCGGCTCGTGTGAGCTATCAATTGTAGTATGAACCATGACCGTCACTTTCCGGTTCTTTTAAGCTAACGATTGTAGTATCAACCATCGCCACCACTCCCGGTTCTTTTGAGCTAACAATTGTAGTAGCAACCATTGCTATCGCTTCCCGGCTCTTTTGAGCTAAGAGCGAGTGTAGTATCGCTTTTGCTTCCCGGCTCGTGTGAGCTATCAATTGTAGTATGAACGAACCATGACCGTCACTTTCCGGTTCTTTTAAGCTATCAATTGTAGTATCAACAATCGCGGTCGCTTCTTGGCTCTTTTGAACTAAGATCGAGTGTGGTATTGCCATTGCTTCCCGGCTATTATTATGTGCCAACAATTGTAGTATCAATCATCGCCGTGGCTCCCCGGCTCTTTTGTGCTAAGATGGAGTATATTATCAATTATTGCCGTCGTGTCTTGGCTCTAAAGCTGAGATCAAGTGTAGTATATCGCCATCGCTTCACCGCTCTTTTGAGCTAAGATTGAAGGAGTGTAAGTATCGCCGTCGCTTTTTGGCTATTTTGAGCTAAGATTCAATGTAGTATCGCGATCGCTTCTCGGCTCTTTTGAGCTGAGATCCAGTATAATATCGCCGTCGCTTCCAGGCTCTTTTGAGCTAAGAGCGAGTGTATTATCGCTTCCGCTTCCCGGCTCGTGTGAGCTAACAATTGTAGTATGAACCATGGCCGTCTCCTCCCGGTTCTTTTGAGCTATCAATTGTAGTATCAACATTCGCCGTCGGTACTCGGCTATTTTGAGCTAAGATCGAGTGTGGTATCGCGGTTATCGAATTGACCTCTGTTTTTTTTGTTATTCGTGAAACAGTTTAAGAAAACATCGACGCTACAACTCTGGAAAGCAATGTAATTCCTATGGATACACGAAAAATCGTGAAGCGATTCTTAAGAAAGAAAATAAACAAGAAAGCGTCACTTTTGAAAACAATTTAAACCTCAAACAAAGCAAAGGAGTTTGTCATATTTCTTAAAACAATAAAAGACAGACCATAAAATACAAACGATTACAAAAGTAGTGCGAAAATAATAAGTTTAGCTAATTAATTAATTAACTTTTAACCTGCAAATATGAAAGCAAATAAGGCAGCAAAGACTAACGGTTTTTAGCTGGAAGGATAAGATAAAGGCAACAGGAAATTAGCAATCGACACATGGGTGTAAGATCAAACATCGCCATCGCTTCTCGACGGTTAAACAAAGATCTGGTGTTGTATCAGCAACCATCGTCATTGCTTCTCGGCTCTTTTGTGAGCATAACATGCTTGTATTGTTGTAAACAACATAAAAACACCAATACATTCAAACCTTCTATAACGCTCGTATAAAAGCATAAGCAGAGATCTTGTATTGTATCAACCATCGCCAATGCTTCCCGGCTCGTTTGGGCTGAGATCAAACGTATCATCGTCATGGCATTCCGGCTCGTTTAAACTAACAATTGTAGTATCAACCATCGCCATCGCATTCCGGCTCGTTTGAGCTAACAATTGTAGTATCAACCATCGCTATCGCTTCCCGGCTCTTTTGAGCTGAGATCGAGTGTAATACCGCTATCGCTTCCCGGCTCGTTTGAGCTAACAATTGTAGTATCAACCATCGCCGTCGGTACTCGGCTATTTTGAGGTAAAATCGAGTGTAATATCGCTATCGCGTCCAGGATCTTTTAATCTAAGATCGAGTGTAGTGTCTCCATCGCTTCCCGGCTCGCGTGAGCTAACAATAGTATTATCAACCATTGCTATCGCTTCACGGCTCTTTTGAGCTAAGAGCGAGTGTAGTATCGCTTTCGCTTCCCGGTTCGTGTGAGCAAACAATTGTAGTATGAACCATGACCGTCACATCCCGGTGCTTTTGAGCTATCAATTGTAGTAGCAACCATTGCTATCGCTTCCCGGCTATTTTGAGCTAAGAGCTAGTGTAGTATCGCTTTCGCTTCCCGGCTCGTGTGAGCTAACAGTTGTAGTATGAACCATGACCGTCACTTCCCGGTTCTTTTGAGCTATCAATTGTAGTAGCAACCATTGCTATCGCTCCCCGACTCTTTTGAGCTAAGAGCGAGTGTAGTGTCGCTTTCGCTTCCCGGCTCGTGTGAGCTAACAGTTGTAGTATGAACCATGACCGTCACTTCCCGGTTCTTTTGAGCTATCAATTGTAGTAGAAACCATTGCTATCGCTTCCCGGCTCTTTGAGCTAAGAGCGAGTGTAGTATCTCCATCGCTTCCCGGCTCGCGTGAGCTAACAATTGTATTATCAACCATTGCTATCGCTTCCCGGCTCTTTTGAGCTAAGAGCGAGTGTAGTATCGCTTTCGCTTCCCGGCTCGTGTGAGCTAACAATTGTAGTATGAACCATGACCGTCACTTTCCGGTTCTTTTGAGCTAACAATTGTTGTATCAATCATCGCCGTGGCTTCCCGGCTCGTTTGTGCTAAGATAAAGTATATTATCAACTATTGCCGTCGTGTCTTGGCTCTAAAGCTGAGATCAAGTGTAGTATATCGCCATCGCTTTACCGCTCTTTTGAGCTAAGATTGAAGAGTGTAGTATCCCCGTTGCTTTTCGGCTCTTTTGAGCTGAGATCCAGTATAATATCGCCATCGCTTCCAGGCTCGTTTCAACTAACAATTGTAGTATCAACCATCGCCATCGCATTCCGGCTCATTTGATCTAAAGCAATTGTAGTAGCAACCATTGCTATCGCTTCCCGGCTCTTTTGAGCTAAAAGCGAGTGTAGTATCTCCATCGCTTTCTGGCTCGTGTGAGCTAACAATTGTATTATCAACCATTGCTATCGCTTCGAGTTCACTGTTCATTCTTAATCGGAAAGTCTCGTCTCGCACCATTGAACACTAAGACAATCCCTCGATTGGAACTCACCGCAGCTGTATTGGCGGTGAAACTTGATCGACTGTTGAGAAAGGAGCTCGACCTTTTAATTACAAGCTCTACATTCTGTAGTGATTCCACTTCTGTTCTGCAGATGATCTACAACGCTAGAAAACGTTTTCCTGTTTTCGTCGCCAACCGACTTGCTGAAATTGAGCGATTGAGTGATGCATCCCGATGGAAATATGTACCTACGGATCTAAATCCTGCTGACGAGGCGTCTCGTGGTTTGACTGCAGACGAAATAACGAAATGTGGTCGTTTGCTGAGAGGGCCCGATTTTTTTGTGGAAGCCCACCGACTTCTGGCCGAACCAGAGTCTACAAATGACCGAACTACCGAAAGAATTCCTGCCTCTGAAAGAAAATCTTGCTGTGACACACTCAACTGTTGCATACGTTAAGGAAGAGAATGCAACCGACCGCTTAATCGAGAAGTACTCTACCTTACTTCGACCCAAGAAAGAGACTGCCTGGTTCCTGAGATTCAAGACATACCTGCGTTTGCAGGTGAGGACGTCTTCTTCACCGCCTGTTTTGCTTACCAGTCTCTCTGTTGAAGAGCTGAAGAATGCCGAGTTGGCATTGGTTATGTATGTGCAAGGAAAGCACTTTGTTACAGTTATCGACGCGTTAAAACGCCAAGGAAGAAACCAACTGAAAAAGAGCGACTGCATGCGCTCTATGTACAAGCTGAATCCAATCCTGATCGACAACGTATTGAGGGTTGGTGGACGTCTGGCGAATGCGCCTATTGGATATGACGCAAAGCATCTAGTGATTCTGCCACATGCTTCCCATCTTACAGACTTGGAAATAGGTCACCATCACTTCATGGTAGGCCACTCTGGCATGGGCCATACATGGTCATCACTTCGACAAGAATACTGGGTCATCAAAGGTGGAGTTGCTGTTCGCCGCATACTTGGGAAATGTCTGTTCTGTCGGCGAAGGAACGCGAAACCTGGAAAGCAGTTGATGGCTGATCTGCCGCAAGCTCGCTTGGGATATAATGAGCCACCCTTTTCCCATGTTGGAGTGGACTACTTTGGACCGCTGCTCGTTAAGCAAGGACGCAGCGAGGTAAAACGTTATGGGTGTTTGTTCACCTGTCTCACGATCCGTGCCATCCATATTGAGATGGCACATAGTTTATCTACAGATTCCTTTATCGCTTCCCTTCGTCGCTTCATAGGGCGCCGAGGACCACCACGTTGTATATACAGCGGCAACGGCACCAACTTTGTTGGCGCTGAGCGAATTCTACGAGAATCCCTCCAAGCTTGGAATCAGCAACAAGTGAATGAGTTTCTACGCAAAAAGGGCGTAATATGGACCTTCAATCCTCCCTCTGCGAGTCACATGGGTGGCGCATGTGAACGCATGATTCGATCAGTCCGTCGAATACTGACCACATTGACAAACGCACAACTTGTGACCGATGAAGCACTGGGGACCTTCGTTGTAGAGGTTGAGTCAATACTCAACTCCCGACCACTAATTCCTGTTACATTTGACCACAGAGATGATGAGCCGCTAATTCCTAACCACCTTTTACTGATGAGAGGTGTGCCAAATCTTCCGATCACCTCTACCGACATAACAGATTGCTACCGCAGGCACCGCTGGCGTCAGGTGCAGTACCTGACCAATGAGTTTTGGAAACGTTTGGTGCGAGATTACCTGCCTATAATTGCAATACGCACTAAATGGCATCGGATCGAAAGAAATCTGCAACAAAATGACATTTTCCTGCTTGTGGACGAAACTCAGTGTCGTTCCAAGTGGCTTATTGGCGGGATTGTTAACACTTTACCCGATAAATCGGGAATCGTTCGTACCGTTTACGTACGGACCAGCATCGGTGTGTTTAAACGACCGATTACGAAACTGTGCCTCATCGTCGACGAAGATGAGAAGAGAGCGGATGATAGATGTACGAATGATGAGAATGAGAACGTACGGTGCGCGTGATCGAACATGTGTTGCGTTATTTGAAATAATGTGTCACCGGGTTTCCATTTTTGGAGGGAGTGTTACGTCACCACATGTTATTTCTATTATTAATTTTGGGTAGTAACTTTTGTTCTAAAATTGTCCGCTGTCGAAATTTCTTTTAACATTTCTATGGTTTTGGAGGGAATTACCTTCTTGTGTCGCAAAAGTAGTTATTCCATTTGTAGTTCTTTTTGTCTAAGTCTGCTGTGTGGATACAGCCTTAGAAGGTGTTGTCGCTACGGCCTAAGAACTATTTAGTTGTCAAATCTGACTGAGTCCAACATAGTTGGTAAGCATTGTGTTTCTTTTTTGTATTTACCTTTGTTCCGAATGTATATTGAAACTTATTATTTGTTTATAGCAACCGCTTCGCTTCGGTTCGCTACAATTCGATACTACATCGACCTTTAACAACAACAATAAAGACTTGTGACAATATTGGCGGCTTTAAGCAAGCGCGTTGCTCTGAGGACAAGTTCTGTCTAAAAACCCCTGTTACGTCACTCCGGGTGACCAGTCAGGCCCGTCGAAGGGCGGCGTAACACTGGCCAAAGAATAGCCATTATGAACAAGGACGACCTGGACAAGCACCCAATTCCTAGTTACATTGTGGTTTAAGGGCACGAAATGTACGTGAGCTACAAAGGACAAAGCCCAACCTGTAAACATTGCAAGGAAGCGGGGCACAAGTTTGCGAGCTGGCCCGAGCGAAACGCAGCAACAGAATTTCCTGCGCTTCCAGTCGCCGGCGCCCACACACCACAGACAGCAAGCAACGCACGAAACTGATAAGGAAAAGCGCAATCATGATATTATAGAAAAGCAAAAAAACACCCGAGGCACAAAAGCCAACATATGTAACACACACAACACAATAAACCTAAAACCAAACAAATAAAAAAGATCAGAAATGGAAATTACACCGAATTCTCTAAAACGAATAAAAGGTACAAAAAGAGAAAGAGAGAGTACCTCACCACCTCAGCAAGTTGCCAAATCCATGAGTTTAAGTGAGAACACTTGCACAGTTCAATGTCCCGGATGCAAGGTGGAGGCTTGGGTGTTGGCATCTGGAAGCAAATTTCACTGCTGGAAATGTAAAACCGACTACGAAGTGGTAACTTTATGCTGCGAAGAAGATTTTCGATTTCTGGTCGCGGAGAAATCCACGTCAACATGTTGCAGCATATATAGCACCAATATGAGAAAGCTGTCGTGCTGCGAGACTTTCACCACGGAAATTGATCCTATCTCCCTGAAATGTAATTGTCAAACTATTAACCCTCTACCCCCAAGATCTACTTACTACCAAAGCTTGTATTAATGAAAAATGCGACCATAAAATAATTTTATGTGAATGTGGCAAGTGTTCCGCTGTACCAATCTACAAGCGAGCCTTATCGTTGTTCCTGCAATACCGACTACTGTGCCACAAGCGACCTAAATGTGTTTAAGCAATGAACAATTACCCTGTGTTCTTTATATACATCTAATGGCTACCAAAATACTAACATACAATGTCGCAGGTATCCGCACAACCAAAAAACGTAGATCCGTCTTTATTTTTTTACGGGACAAGGGGGCACATATAGTTATGCTGCAGAAAACACACAGTACCAAGTCCACAATCAAACTATGGGAAATGGAGTGGGGTGGCGACATAATCGCATCACACGAATCTGGAAATGCTCGGGGCGTGGCCATTCTTATTCGCGGGAAAGGGAAATATATCAGATATTGAAATCGAAAACTGATGGTGAAGGTCGTTTTGTGCTAGCACAAATCATGATCAATGATGTCGCAGTGACATTGGGCTGTGTCTACGGTCCAAACAAGGATGACCCAGCGTTTTTACAAACACGTTTACCAATGAGGTAATTACACTCGGGGGAGACTTTAATGTTGTTCTCCAAAACGATATGGACAAAGCAGGCGGTAAGGCCCACCAAAATAGGAACGCTCGCAACGAAATAATCGAAAACATGGAACACTTTAATCTATACGATGACTTTCGTGCAAAGAACCCAACTAAACGCGTATTTACGAGAACGCAGTATAACCCCCTTGTAGCCACAAGGTTAGACTTTTTCTTAACATCGGAGAAGCTGAAACCAAAGGTTATAGAATGTGTGATATTAAAGCAAGCATTCGATCCGATCACAAACTTGTAAGTTTGGATATAGACCTCCGAGTATTACCAAGAGGCCCTGGCTACTGGAAACTAAATTGCTCGCTACTTAACGACAACAAATTCGTTGCTTTAATCAAAAAATCTATTAAAGACTACCTACCTAATGATAAATGATACCGGGAAGTAAAACCAGATGTGGTTTGGGACGCACTGAAGGCAGTATTGCGGGAAATAATCATCAAATATTCGGCCGAGACGAAAAAATGGATTACCCAAAAACAGAAAAAAACTTTTTTTACTACTTGACGCTGAAGTAAGTGATCGATCCAAACACCAGAAATAATGACGCAGTAGCCAAATTGCAAAAAGCTCGTAGCGACCTCGACACATTTATTAAAAAACGCACAAAAGGAGCAATTAATTAATTATACGCAAGAAAGCGAAGTGGGCCGAAAAAGGTGGGTAACATCTCTATCGTGCCTTTTAAGTTCACATCGTTTGATGCTGTTGGTGCACCTTCCTTATTTGCCCCTGATATTAGATCGGTCATTCCCACAAGGTCGTGACGTCACAACACGCCTTTATTTATTGCCTCGATTCCTCCTCATTTCCTTCTTTTATTGTATTACTACCGATCTACTGAAGTTGTTGGACCGAAATGTTTATACTGAACCGTAGTTTATAACCGAATCTTTCGTTACTTACCTGCAAGCTAATTAGTTGGTAAGTTTCATGTTAAATTTTTTAAGCACTGATTTACTGACGATATTTGATTGTATTTAATTTATTTATAGAAAACCGCCATTAAAGACCGTAAAAGAATCGTGCGCGTTTTGGCTGATTAACGAGAGACATTCAGCACTAGTGTGATTCTGGGCGGAGTGCAGGTCGCCGCCCACAAAAAGAATCTACAAGGTGAAAAAACACGTCCTTTTTCCTCAACCTTGAAAAGCACAAAAGCGAGAAAAGGGAATTACAAGGCTTAAAATAAACAACATCCCAAACACTAACCAAACTCAGATCCTACAAGAGTTGCACCGCTTCTGCGGCAATCTGTACAGTGAAAACCGCCAAGGATGTTGCCAAAGAGATGGACAACTACCTTCATGACATACCGAATACCCTATCAATAGAAATGAAAAATGGCTATGTGCGAAGGAAACCTTACAGAGACAGAATGCTATATGCGCTGAAAGAATTAAGTAACAACAAATCTCCGGGCATGGACGGGTTTCCCACCGAATTTTACAAAGCATTTTGGGACTCTCTTAAAAATATCTTTCTTAAATGTGCGAATTTTTGTTTCGAGCAAGGACACTTAATTAAGCACAACAAACACAAAAATGCGAAACCACAATTCTAATACTTTAGACAACTATCGGCCCATAACCCTTCTCGACAGCGATTACAAAATAATGTCCAAAGCTTTAAACAATCGGATTAGAATAGTTCTTCCAAATCTTATACAAAAAGATCAAAACGGCTTTTTACCGGGACGTTTTATTGGCAACAATATATGGCGACCCGCTCTCACCCAGCCTATTTCTAATCTGTATTGAGTGCCTTGCAATTAAACTTCGAAACAATGTACAAATACCAGGAATGGTAATTGGAAACAGGGATGCTTGCAGATACTTTTTAAAGAACTACAAAAATTCGACAGGGTCTCTGGATTCAGAGTAAACTGGAGCAAGTCGGTTGCCCTACATGCAGGATAAATCAGAAATAGTCCCGCTACTCCGTTACACGACAAGGGATTAAAGTGGCCAACGGAATCATTTAAAAATACCAGGGTGCTATAATCCCTACTCGCAATTCACTCCCATTTAAACCAAACTTAAGCAACTTATTGAATAAGTTAAGAACGGTTATTAACCTGGAAAGCCAGAAACCTCACACTGCTGGGAAAAGTCACGGTAATTAAAAGCATTCTTATCCCAACGCTTATTATCTACAAGGTCGGAATTGTACCAGGTGTCATTCCCAAAGATTTTATTAAAAACCTTAAACGATTAATATATACTTTGGGGCTCAACGTGGGAACGGGTTAAGCGTGAGACCCTCTCCTGTCCTATCGAGGAAAGAGGAGCCAATATGCTATAGATATTGACGCATACCTACTCTCCCTTCAGATGAAATGGGTGGTCAAGTTCCTAAACGATAATTATTCCAGTGGATGGAAAACAATAGAAACCGAAGTGACCTCAATCAAGCACAGCTCTCTTTGCCGCTGTTAAGTCAAAATTACCGACTGAAAACAAACAGATAGCAAAACATTTCCCCCTCTTCGATCGACGAGATATTTGTGTTAAGAACGAATTTTTACAGACGCAAAAAGTATCTCTGTGGTTTAACAAAAACGTCCGTTACCGAAATCAACTCATGTTTATAGAGAGAACCTTGCAAATGCCGGCCTGGTACAATTAAATCAAATCACCGACCACGCTGAAGGATACTTAAACTACGACGAAGTAGCTGGAAAGCTAAGTTTATTGCCTAATAATACCGACTTTATCGAATGAATACATATCAAGCTTATTTATATCAGCAATTCAAAAACCACTCAATGACGCTTCAACTGATATTACGACCCCAGCGCTGGCGTACGGTACGGCAGTAGCGGATATTGTCCTGGAAAAGTGTCAAAAATACCTTTATTTGGATTTCCAAACACTTACAAATACGGCCAAGAAAAAAAGGACTTGAATGGGTTAAAGACACAAACTAAAAACTCATTTTACTGTATGTACACTTGACGTCTAGACTCTGCTCGTTCCAGATTAAACTCAATCTAAGGGCCATCATTAGTCACCAATGACATTCTTTATAAATTTGGGAAAGTAGACTCGGATCTTTGTGTCTTCTGAAGGGGATAAGGAAACGCTGCTTCATATTTTTTGCGAATGCCCAGAAGTCATTAAATACTGGGAGAACGTAAGCGCATGGATCTGCGCCAATATACGATTACCGCTAGTGGTCGGCAACACTGAAAAGTTGTTTGGATTTCCTGGAAACCAACTTGGAAACTCCTCCTATTTCTGAGAAAATTATCGCAAAATCCAAAAATAAGTCACTTAACCACAAATTAAAGTGGGCATCTTTTTTCTAGTTATTCGGCCGTTCGGCTGATGCCGGTCCACACATTGTTCTGTTGTACTTTTTTCGTACTGCTGTTGTGTCGTGTATTCTGAATAAATAAAATGTCAAACAAAAATCGAAACCTTAACGAGAAAAATAATTAAAAATACACAAATAAATGGAATAAAACTCGGCCCAACAGAAACAAAATTGGAACAATACGCGGACGATCGATCTAACGTTAATCCTAGAAAAAAAGAATCTCTAAAAATAGCAATGAATGAACTAAAAGAATACGAAAGAGTATCCGGACAGAAAATTAATACGGACAAAACGCAAATAATACTAAACTTATCCAATATGCGAAAAAAAACATTAACGAAAACGTAATAAGTGAAAAAATAAAGATTATCGGTCTTCATGTAAGTCTCACAGTGTCTCGACGATAATCTGAATAAAATACTGCAAATAATAAAAAACCTTGTACTACAAACACCGTGATAGAAATGTAACATTAAAAGGAAAAGTTATGCTTGTCAATGAGCTTTTTATCCCCCAAATTCTGACTATAGCAAAACATATATATAATAATACCCAAATTAATAATTTTAACTCTTTTACTTCCCTCCCGGCTAAATGCATTAATTCAAAAACATGCTGTCCCGCAGTGTTTTTTTACAATTTTTAGTCATTTTCAAATTAGCACAGTTTTTCAAAAGTTTATGCTATGATTTAATATTTAGTATGTGTGGAAAATTTACCCCACTTTTAAACAATCCACATTTATGTAAATTTTTGTGAACACCACTTTATATGTAAAGATAATTCTGCTCAACTTGTTTTTTTATCTTTAGTAATTTTTTTACTATTCCTAATTAAAATTTCCCTTTATTCTAACTAAGTTTTTAGTTTTGTATAACTAAAATAGTAAAAAGTATAAAAAAAACAGTGAAGGAAGTGTAAAAAAGGCATACAAAGGCAAACAAACACAAATACTATATCCAATATTTTCAAATTGTATGATATTCTTCAAAGCAGGCAGGGCACACCGACCGAACTATAGCTAGTCTCGCCGCCTTTTTCTTTATCGTGCGCTCAGCACTCAGCAGGCCCAGCTGATTCAAGCTTTGGTCAACCGCCTGCTGCACTCAGCAGGCCCAGCTGATTTAAGCTTCGGAGCAAACCGCCTGCTGCAAAAACGACACCAACGCTCTTCTTTTCATCTCAACGGCACGAAATTCACAGAGAATGTAAAGAAAGACTTGCTTGACAAAAATAGCTTCTCTGCAAGTTAACACGACTCCTATTGGCTGAGTTAGTCACGTGTAAAATCGATAGAAATAAGAGGCGAAGCCTTGAAAAAGAACCATTACGCATCCTATTTATGTGGAACGCGGGATACCATGTTTTCCCACCAACTCTAAGTCAAATTGAAAAAATAGCGAGAAAAACCCTAATAGCGCCAACATGCGACGGCGGTTTATACGTGCCAGAAATAAAATAAAAAATAGAAGCAGCTCGAGCGACACGATTATTCAAAATTGCGCACTTACAAGTTATAAAAGAACCATGGGAAGAACGGCTCCGCTATAATAAAGGCTCGACATGAAAGCTTTAAACGCCAAACTATATACGAACTTACGACCCAATGCAAGACGTTATTTTTAAGTCTTACCAAGTTGGAAGACGACGACTACACGGCTTTATTTGACAAAGTAATTGAAACGATAACTGCGACCGAAAAATTAAAAGCGCATGACAATAGGCGACAAATCGAAGCCAGAATAACAGAAATCACAAAAAATGCGACAGTGGCAATAGAGCAACTCCGAGCCGAGCGCATATCGGTAAAGTCAAGCTCAAAGACTGCCAGATCATCTGCGTGCCTAGACGCCGAAATCAAACAGAATTCTTTCGGTATAAATGATGATGATATTGATGGATCTGGACAATCCAAAAATGGTGAAGAACATTACGACTACGACACTGCATGGAGTGCTCAGGTGAAACGTACTAATCCTGTTTCTATGTATCATTTACCAACAACTGTAAGATTAAAAGTGTTCGATGGGAACGTATTGTCCTTTTTATCATGGGAAACTGCGTTTGACGCACTGGTTGAACCATCAGCATGCACAACCCTAAAAACTTATAGACATGGCAATTATAATTAAAATTATTTAATCTTTAACAGGTTTGGTGATATATTTGAATAAGGTAAGAAAGATTTTTGCTTGGCAGAATACTCTCAGACCTTATTCAAATAGAACCCTTGAGCCTCGATAAAGCGTTGGATTATTTCCTCGTATATTCTTTGAATTTATTGCATTGGATTTACCAGCTCCCACAAATCGAAGATCTTGGTGAGTCTCTGGTTTGCACCTATAGTCTCTGTTTTGCAAGACCCTTTTTCAGGCGTTCGCTTGTATCTGTTTTTTTCACAATATTAGTGTTGCCTACACTCACTTTAGTTTAAAAATTTTTCGGCAACACTAATAATTTTAAAAGCGCCTTAAGTCTGCGATTTAAAACGGCGAAGCCCTAGCCGATTTTTCTTTAAAACAGCGACATCTACCGTATAGTTTTTCTGTATACTTATTTACGCCGTCTAACGGCCAAAGTCACACAGCTCCCACACGGTGGTTGGGACCCATCGTCACTTTCCAAATATTAAATATGGTTGGCTGACAATAAAAATGTATGACGTCAACTTTAATAACATCCATCCCCAAAGTGATGGAAGTGGGCGGCAGATGGGTCACTGTTACCCGCCCGGAAGAATCCCATCTGCCGCTCTGTCGGTACTACTGTAAAGAGCGTGGGCAGCACCCCCAACAAAAGTGCCCAAAGAAAGGGTGGTGCAACCACTGCAACACCCATCCATGGTCACGTGACATGAAGATGTCGAACTTTCCCACCCAAAAAACTATGCAGGATATCCATCCCAAACTCGGGTAATGAATGAAAATCAGACCCGCTACAATACTCCACCAACCACAAATGAAACATGGGAAACAGTAGTATCCAAATCTAAACCCAAACAGCAACCCAAACCAACAACCATGGAAATATCTAACCCATTCTCCAGTATCGCTCCGCAAGACACGACCAATACACTAAATGAAAACAGCTGAACCATCATCCAATCAGAACCTGATATATCCTTACCACAAAGGCCAACAAAAACACCAAGACGGACCACACAAAAAAACAAAATCGGTAAACTCAACCCCAATCCCAGATGACGACATATTGCTACCGACAATAAAACCAAGAACACCACCCAATACGGCACCGGAAAACATCCCGACAATTTACACGACACCACCAACCCCAGCTCCTCAATATTCGAATGCTACAACGGAACCAACTGAAACTGATGCACCTACTAACCCATCATGTATTCGAACAACCCCGGAACGTCCACCAACCAACATGCAATCCAAAACAACGACACCCACCACATCCGCAGCATCAACAGATAGTTCACCAGAATCATTGTGGTATATTATAAATTAAGAACATAAGGAATATGTTCAAAATCCCAACCCCAATCCGCCACCTTATATTCAAAGAACAGTTAAAGAACTTAAAACTCAATTTTTCGAATTTAACAACGACAACTCACCTAAGAAAAGAAGATTAGAAGATATCCAACATTTTACAAACACACATAATTTTCCATCAGTCCGTGTCATTGCTTTGCAATGGATGGTTCTGAAAGAGATATATAACATAATAATTAATACTTACCCAATAAATATTGCAACTATCAACGTTAATGGTTTAAAGAGTAAACTTAATAATGTAAATAACTATATAGAAAATAAAAATATCGATATCCTATGCGATCTCTATCTCCATATACTGTTTTCTTCAACACCATCATATCGAATTCCACACAAAATCGATGCAATCATGGCACTGCAATATATGTACGGAATCACATATTAAATTCTTTTACAATAAATCATTTCATCATTTTTGAAAATACGATCCATAAAATAACCCTTACCAATCGCAATCTTGAACTCAATATTATTAACACGTACCTGTGGTAATTTAAATTGAAATATACGCAGCGAATTGATCAACTTAATTAACGTCGCAATATACTCACTCGATCATCCTAGGTGACTTTAATATGCTTCTAAATCCCCTTGACATCAAAGGAAACTTTGATTGATCATCGCTCCAAACCTGATCATCGTGCATGGCGTGGAAAAAGATAAATCAATTAATGACGCGTTTCGTAAATCAAATAAACTCGAAATCAAATGTTCGCGCATAACTAACTAGCACTACTACGACAAGAATCGACCGAATATATATAAGTAAAAATTTAAATATCTACGCAACACGATATATGCACGTTCGCATTTTTTTATATGCACGTTCGCAAAAATGGGGACCCTCTTTCTATAAACTGAATAACTCCTATTATTAAATAACGATCTAATCGATAACATGGCCCTCTTTTGGAAAAACTGGACGTATGAAAAACGCAAATATATTAACCTTCTAAATTGGTGGGACGACGGAAAGCAAATGCTCAAAAATATCAATTTAGACCATTCGTATCGTAAATCGAAACGTGAAAAACAAAATTGTAAAAATGCGGTCCCAAAAACTATCTACTCTCCAGCGCCAACTGGAGACAGTATCCAGAAACAAACAAATATCTATTCTGAAACATAATATAAATATATACGAATCTTCCATAAATACGGGTGCCATCATTCTCTCTAAGGTCAACTTTATTACAAGCGAAGAATCTCCGAATAAAAATTTCTTTGATTTTGAAAAATCGCATCAAAAAAAGATACCATCTTTCGAGTTAAAGACAATGTGGGATATTTAACATCCGATCATAAAACAACTCTTGAAGCTATTGTAAATTTCTATTCCGACCTGTGGGGAAAATCAATAACCCCGATAACTATCTACGTTGTCTCACTCCTTTAACGCAACCTGTAAATATACTAGAAATCGAAACCGCCATTGATATACGTGACAACAGCACTCCTGGCAGTGATGGACTCGCATATCTTTTATATAAAAAACTTTTTCCCATTATAAAATATGATTTAGAAGAAGTGTATAATAATATCTATTTAAAACAAACATTAATTAACAAACCGCATGAAAACCGCGATTGTTAAACTGATCTATAAAAAAGGTGACAAAACGGACTCAAAAAATTGGCGCCCCATCTCTTTATTAAATTTCGATTATAAAATCCTTAGTAAAAAATTAAGTAATCGCTTCGACTTAATCATGAATAAAAAAAATCAGTAAAAACCAAAAATGTGGCATCAAAGGACGACGAATCAATGATGCCATGTATAAAATTCAATCAGCGATTAACTCCCGCAAAACACTTTATTCATCCCCTTACGGCAATTGCGATTGACTTCGAAAAAGCTTTCGACCGTACTGACCCCGAATGACGTAAACAGTCAAATAGAAGTTAATGGTGATTTCACGCCTAAAATACATATCAAACGAGGAATAAGACAGGGTTGAATCTCTATGAAAATAATTACTTGTAAACTTAATTTTTTTTTTTTTGTCTTTTTGCTACTATATTAATAAACTAATCGGATATCGACTAAATAATATTGAACTTAAGTGCGAGCAATATGCTGACCATTTAACCATACTATCTGGGCATAATTCGTCGATTCCTGAAATGATGAAGGAATTGAAAGAATATGCTTAAGTATCGGATAAAAAAATAAATCTAGTAGTAAAAACTAAAGTAACTAGAGAGTGTCAACCACGTGTTTAACCACAACTATTTGTAAAACACATGCTGTATGCCATATATGCCATGCTACAGGGTCCCTAACCACATTTTGTATTTTATACACTGTGTGTGTAGTTTTTGTTTCTGCAAGCATAAACTCATGGGTCCCATAGTTATCAAACCAAATTCTATTTGAATAAGGCAAGAGAATTTTTTCCTTGCTTTATTCATTAGGTGAACGGTGCATAAATTCACTCTGCCCTGTTGTTCACGTTACTTCGGTAAGGTGCAACTCGAAGGGCTAGGTCTGAGCTGCGGAATCGCATCACCCTGTGGTAGTGCGGTTAACCAGCGCTGCCTCCAGCTACCCACTGGAGGGCGTGAATTTAGGTGTCGGGATACCTTAAGCAATAGAACCCCTCCCTACGTGGCTTGCACGCTGTGGAGAGATGCCTGCGAAGGGCGTCTTTTCCAGCACCCACATCCTAGGGATACCCAGCCCCCCCTCCCTACGTGGCTTGCACGCTGTGGAGAGATGCCTGCGAAAGGTGTCTCTTTACAGCAACCACATACTAGGGAAACCTCCCCCAGTGGATTAATTTCCACATTGCACGAGGGGATCGGCCTAAGGCCACCAACTCGCACTAAGTGCACAATTTTGCTTTTTTTTTTGGCTAACCCCCCCCCCCAAAAAAAAAAAAAAAAAAAAAAAAATCAAACCAAACTTCTTCTCCGTGTGTAGGTAAAAAAGAACAATCGTGATAGATTTACAAAGATTTCATCACAAATGTTTTAAATTAAAGCTTTTTTTAAGTGCTGTATTGAAATAAAGCTAAATTCCTTAAACAGTTCGATTTAGTTTTTTATGGCTTCGGGGAATTCCCCATGAGTTTGGTAAATAAGTTTCTGTTTTTTCATATGTGGGTCATGTTAACTATCAATTCTTAAAGTTTTAATCCGATTTAACGAATTCTTGTTGGAGATGTCAGTGCAATGTGGCATGCTTGTCACAATCATGATTTGAGAACAAAATCTTATTTTTAGGGTATTTCCCTAAGTAATTTTTTTATTTTTTTTCCAGTGTTAAATCAGTGTCTAATGCACTTACATTCTACCAAATCTTATTCAAATTGGAGCAGCTGTTTAAGCGCTATGCCACAAAAAGCTAATTTTTTTAATAAAAAATACCGTTTTGGTTTTTAACCTCCCAGGGGAATTCCCCTTGATTTATCACCCAAAATTTTGATTTCTGCATATCTAGACCATGTTGTCTAACAAACGG
Organism: Ciona savignyi; assembly: GCA_000149265.1. Taxonomy (NCBI): domain Eukaryota; kingdom Metazoa; phylum Chordata; class Ascidiacea; order Phlebobranchia; family Cionidae; genus Ciona; species Ciona savignyi. The sequence goes on along the minus strand of CH002533.1, from coordinate 178,281 downwards.
CTTAATTTTATTACGATTCCATTATTCCTTCTAGTAGATGTCGAGGCGCCATGCCATGCCTGTCACAATCATGATTTGAGAACAAAATCTTATTTTTAGGGTATTTCCCTAGGTAAATGTTTTATTTTTTCCAAGCGTTAAATCAGTGTCTAATGCACTTACATTCTACCAAATCTTATTCAAATTGGAGCAGCTGTTTAAGCGCTATGCCACAAAAAGCTATTTTTTTATAAAAAATCCACCACATGGGGTTTTTAACCTCCCAGGGGAATTCCCCTTGATTTATCACCCAACATTTTGGTTTCTGCATATCTAGACCATGTTGTCTAACAAATGGCTAAGTTTCATTACGATTCCATTATTCCTTCTGGTAGATGTCGGGGCGCCATGCCATGCCTGTCAAACCTTTGACGAAGAAAAAAAAAAAACAAAAAAAATAAACGGACAAAAACAATATGTGTCCCAATTTTTCAATTGGGACCCATAATGACGAACGACGCAGCGGCAATTACCGAAGTCTCCAGACTATTTCCGAATGAAAACGTAATTGTCGAAATGAAAATCCTCGGTGTCTATTTTAGTTTCAAGCATGACTGCAATATTAAAAATTGGAATAAAGCACGGGATTCAATAATTACTATATGGAATATGAATATGAAAAGAAGACTAACATTGAAAGGGAAAAAATGTTAATAAACACGCTAATGCTGCCATTAACCAATCATATAAGCAAATTTATACCCATTAATAAAGAAAACAAAGAAATAATAAATAAAACATTCTTTAAATTCATTTGGCATCCAATGAAAATAGAAACGGTTAAACGGAAGAAATTAATCGCACCCTTAAAAGATGGTGGTTTATACATACCGGATATAAAAACGAAAGTAGAAGCGGCTCAATTAACGCAAATAACGTAACTGCAGAAAATATACCATATTGAGGAAATTTGGCAAGAGTGGTCAAGGTGTAACTTTGGATCCACAATGAAAATTATAAATAGAAATTTATACTCCAATAACGCACTTAACGCAACATTCCCGACAACGTTTTATAAAAACATACGTCACCATTTTTACAAACTAAACGGAAAGTATTTTGATTGGAACGGGGCTACCAATAAAATTATATACAACGCATTACTCGGCGAGAACTGCATTAAAAGTTAACTATATATTAACAATGAAATAGGGACATTGAATGAAAAGGGAGTATTTCAATATTTTACGAATATTGAAAGGGATTTTTCCTATAGAATCGCCAAAAATATGACGTATTATGGGGAATGGTTCAAAAGGAAATCTGTGCGCACAACCGGGAACAATTATTTAATTAACAACTGTAAATTTTGTAAAGGCCCAATAGATAACTTAAAGCATGTCTTAACAGAGTGCATCAATACCCAACCAATATTCGACCAACTTTTTAAGTATGCCAACGAAATTAGTAATAACGTAAATTATCATAAAACAAACAACCTATTATTATATAACATAGATTCCAATAACCAAAAGGAAAATCTATGTATTCTAAAACTAAGTAATATGCTAAAAATAGAAATCTTAAATAAAAAGAAAAATGTTGACGTTGAAAATACGTACTTATGGAATAACGATCAATTTAAAAAACGCATGCTTTGGGTGGTCAAAACCAAATTCAAGAAATATATTCAACAACTCTCCATCAAATTCGGAACCGACTATACAAAGGAGAAATTCAAATTAAAATTCTCCTTTGACATTTTTTATTATAATTCGGAACAACAGCACCTTTCTTCCCAATTTTAAACCTAAATGTGTGTACATAATTTTTTTATTGTGTTTTTTTTTACTTCCTTATACATGTTTTTAGTAAATAATATAGAGCAACAATTTAACAACTTAATCACTTACCAAATATCCCAATTAATACCAATTCCCATTGCAGGTCGATCTCAGATAACTTTTTTGCAGATTTCACCTTTCGACCCTGGAAATATCTCTTCAATGTATCTGGAAACGAATGATTATTCAAAATTGTTATTTTATAAAAAAATTTGGTAAATCTGGAAAAACGATCTTAAAACGTAATATGAAACTTTGTAAATATGTACATTTGTGATTATGTAAATATGTAAATAGTTTAATATGTAAATTGTAAATATGTACATTTGTAAAGATGTAAATATGTATATAGTAATTTTGATGCTGTGTTCTCCTTTTCGTGAGCGTGAGTTATTGTTAATAAACTAAAAAGACAAAAAAAAGGCAAACCGCTTTGGCGGAATATTTTTACAAATTATCGACTCTAAATACGCTAATTACTCTTGCCAACGGTAACTGGAACCCCGTGGATAGCAGCGGTGCGTCGCGTTTGCGGCGCGGTAAGGAAATAAGGATATCTCCTGCCGTGCGCAAAACGTCGTCTGCGAATTGTACGTTTAACGTCGCGATTCGACTTTTCAATATAATCGAGGAATTCCACAACAAGTATTGCGATGATGATGAAACAGAACAAGGCCCCAATTGCAGCTCTCCTGCGCGGCCCCGCAGACGCGAAAGATTTTCCAACAGGCATTCAGTTAGATCACTGACAAACCTTTTCGCCTCGCAAGAGTCACCAACGAAAACGAAGACGGACGACGAACGACCCGACCCACACATACAACACAACTAACACACACAACTTTAATAAATTATAATTAGGTCTGTATAAATAACGTCAATATGGAGAAACAAAAGGAAAAAAATATTACAAAAACCATTTCGAATTGCAACACTTAATATTAATGGGTTAAGTAACAAAATTCCCCAATTAAACTATTATATAAGTACTCACCGAATTGACGTTATATGCCTTCAAGAAATCCACCGATTAACTATTTCCAGTGCTGAAAAAATTGAAAGACTAACAGATTCGAAACTTTTTCTAAATTCTTTTTCCGAACGTCCAAACTCCAGGGGATCTGCAATATTAATTAAGAATTATATACTTATAAAATATAGATGTATTCATAGCATTATAATAGATAATATGATAAATAAAGTAACTCTAACAAATAATAATATAGAACTTCATATATATAATACTTACCTAAAGAGCGGCTACGATCGTCCCAGCGTGATAGATAGAAAACAAGTCATCGAAAGTATCTGTAATCACGTTGACAATAATAATAATATACATAACATATTTCTTGGGGATTTTAATATGATACTAAGCGAAATTGATACCAAATCCGATTGTTATTTTAAGGTTAAAAATAATTGTGTGGAATGGAGAAAATTGGAACAAACGCATAACGTAATAGACGCTTTTCGCAAATTGCACCCCAACAAGATTCAATTCACACGCATAACTGATAAAACTGCTCGTAGGATAGATAGAATATATATAAGTAAAAATCTAACTAAATTCTTGAACGATTATCAACATGTCCGAAATTATATTAGTGACCACAACAACTGCCCAATTATGACACTAAATATAGCTAGCGATAGGAAATGGGGCCCCTCTTTTTATAAACTAAAACAAAATTAGACGCTCTAAAATCCACTCGCTTATATCGCCTAAAACATCTGACTAAAACAACTGAATTATGGCACGAATGGGCACGATTTAATCTAGGGTCAACTATGTGCTCTCTAAATAAATTATTATATAGTAACAGCCTACCAAACGCGGCCTTTCCCGACTCTTTCTATCGTGACGTTCGGCACGCATATTATAAACTGAAACGATGTGAGTATAACTGGGAAAACGGAAAAATAAAGGATTTCTATAACGCGTTAATCGTTCAACTCACGCCGATATACAATATCGAATTTAATAATAAACTTATTCCATGGAAATATATAAATCTACAATCAAAAGCAATTAAACCCTTTTTGTCCAACGTCGATCGCGATATAGCATATAAAATAGCACGTAATCTCTTACCTCATGGTACCCTGAATTCCATAAAAGCAGGTCTTTTATTTGTGGGAGACTTTTTTCATGCAGATTCTGACGTTATTCTTCGAAACTTCCCCGTCTTTCACCGTGTGTCAACTTCACCAAATGTTCTCCAATTATCACCAAACCTGTTAAAGATTAAATAATTTTAATTATAATTGCCATGTATATACAATTGTAAATATGTAAATATGTAGATATGTAAATTGACAATATGTAAATATGTAAAATGTAAATTGAGAACTGTATTGAATTGTGCTACTTTATTATTTGTCATTATTATGTACGGCCGGGTTTCCGGATATATGTGAATTTGTCGCCCAATAAAAAAATAAAAAATAAAAAAAAAATAAATCAATAAATTTTGCGCGGCAAAACTTATCAGACCACATTCAAACAGAATTGTATAAAAAAAAAATAATAAAAAATAAATAAAAAAAAAAAAAAAAACCGCTTTGGCGGAATATTTTCACACATCATCAACTCTAAATAAAATAATTACTCTTGCAAATGGTAAGTGGAACCCCGTGGATAGCAGCGGTGCGTCCCGTGTGCGGCGCGGTAAGGAAATGAGGATATTTCCTGCCGTGCGCAAAACGTCGTCTGCGAATTGTACGTTTAACGTCGCGATTCGACTTTTAATATCAAACCGAGTTTATTTGTACTGTTTTATGTGACCGGAAAGTGACGACGAGCAACGTAGAGAGTGTCGAAATTCATCTTGGAAGTCCAAACTTCCGGAAAAAAAAAAATTTTTTAATTTTTTTTTAACAAGAAAAACTGGTCGTTTTTCGGACGAATAATCGTTGAACAAATTATCCACCCCCCCCCCACAAATCGCCTTGTTGTTGCCCCCAGCACCCTGCTGTGCCGTCCGTTGCTGATGTCACCTCGCTGGGACAAGCACCCACTCTAAGTGGTACAGACCATTCACCCATAAAAATAGCAACCATCCCTGACCTGTAGTATCACTGATATCGCCGTTTTAACTATACGACCGTTTTTCGTTACAACGATATTCTATTTGAATAAGGCACGAATTGACCTCTTGCCCAATAGCAAATAGAAGCGCATACCTGTGGATTTAATATTGTGGATTATTTCATCGCCAACGTGATTTTGGATTATTACACTACACCACAAACAGGAGACTCAGTGAGTTTGAAATTTTTTGCTCTGTCTCACCTATTGCACATTTTTTACATTGCACTGTTTTTGTCTTTTTTTCGCCTCCTGTTTTATTGGAGGTAAATTATTAGTGTTGCCTATTATTTACTGTTTACCCTTTTTTTTCAAAACGGCATCACTAATAATTGTTTTTTGCGTGCGGTGTTAATTACTTGATTATTTTAGGCTATTTTTCCAAATTTTTGACGGCGAAGCCCTGTCAAATTTTTTCACAATATAGCGCCACCATACGGCTACTAAACTTCACCTCCAAACCACCAATACCAAACTCAACACCAAATCATATACAAATTTACCAAACCAAATCATATACACAACACCAAATCATATTCACATCCACCAAAACCAAATCATATACACAACATCAAATCATATACACAAACCAAATCATAACAAATAAGAAGATGACGACAGGAAACCAGATCCCGGACATTAACCTCGACCTCCCCAGAACATTGACTATAAAACTTACCGGAAATGTTGAGCATATCAGCGTATCGTCGTTTATGGGAATCTTTGGTGAAGCAGGCCCGCTTGCTTATTTGGCAGACATCGTTGAAGGTGTAATCATGGAAAGCTTCCGTGACTGCGAATTCTTGGTTACCTTAAAAGAAAACAATGAGGATACACCGGTTACTCTTACGCAACAAGTAATTGATTCGATTAACACCTCGGATCTTACCTTCACTGGTCCAAATGGATCATCAATGTCAGTCGTTGCACACTACCCACAAGCGCCGGTAGAAACAGTCACCCTCCATCCGATCCCTTGCACCATCACTGAGAAACATATAAAGTATTTAATATATAAATTTAATTGGGGACAATACAAAAGTTATCATTTTGGTAACCATCGAAATTTCCCTGGTATAAAGAATGGATGGCTTGCAATCAATCTAACTGAAATAAATATAAATAATATTCCTAAAGTGATTAAAATTGGTGGAAAATGGATCACCGTGACGAAACCTGGTGAATCGCATCTTGACCTTTGCCGTTATTGCAAAGAAAGAGGACACACCCAAAATCGGTGTCCCAAAAAAGGTTTTTGCTAAAACTGTAAGACCTATGGGCATATAACCAGAAGATGCCGAAGTATTCAATCTCAACCACTCATGGTTAGAACAACACCAGCCAACCCATCTCAATTTAACTGGATCCAACCCAAAAAGACCTACAAACAAGCAGCACAATATATTACAGACACACCCACTGAAACACATAACCCTTTCAATATACTTCAAAATGAAAGAAATAAAGATGAAGAAGACACAACAATCATAGAATCCGAAACAGAAACTCCAACTACCCAAAACAAAGGAACCCAACGAAAGAAAAACAACCACCCGTCACCCATCAAAACAACAAAACCACCCCGCACACCAAAAGGAAACAAAAACGAAACACCGAAACCTGCAGGCGCACCAACAAAAGGACTAAGTTCCTATGAAACTCCGGAAGAAAATAACTCAAACCTCAACTCTCGAAAATCCGATCCACCAACAACTTCACAATATGACAACCTGGCATCTCCAATAGTAACCGACTCGAACTCCTCATCCAAAAATGTATCACCTGAAAAAATCATTGATAAAGCTCACCAAGAACATGTACTAAGGAAAATACGCTACCGCACTCAACAAACCCCCCCACCCTTAAGACGATCGATAGAACGAATTGAAATTGACATTACGAAATCGAACGCTTCACCTTCAAAAAGAAAGAGACTCCACGGACAAACATCCGTAAACAATTAGTGCTCTTAGCACCAACAACACTCAACACATTTATAAAATACATCAATTTATGTCACTTTTGTCAAAATGGATGGATCCAATGAAGAGTTACTAAACATTGAATCCTATCCGCTCAACATTGGAACTCTAAACATAAATGGAATGACTACAAAAATAGAACAATTGGATTACTATATTAAAAAGTACGAAATTGACATAATTTGCTTACAAGAAACACATAGAATCAATAACAAAACTGTACTTACCTTGACAAATCGATTCCATTACCATGTTTTTTCAAATACCGTCGTATCAGATTCCTCATCTCCATGCCCCTATGGAAATATTATATTAATTAGAAATCATATCCTTAATAAATTTAATGTTACGCATAATATAATTCTACCTAATTTAACTCATAAAATAACATTAACTAGTAATAGCATAAAAATAAATATATTTAATATATATCTAAAATGTAAAAGTAGAATTGAACGACAAGATATGTTAATTACCCTGAAAGAAAATATTGATAATTCGCCTTATGAACATAATATTATCACGGGAGATTTTAATATGGTAATGGATAATATAGACGTAAACGGAAACTTTAACGCGAAACGACAGATGGATAGACGACAATTGGCATTAATAGAAAAAGACTGCAATATAAACGACGCCTTTAGAATAATTCATAAATATAAAATAGCTTACTCTCGCATAACCAAAAAATGCGCATCGCGTATCGACCGTATATATGTTAGTAAAAACTTAAATAAATTAATAATAAACTATCGTCACGTAAGAAATAATATATCAGATCATATTAACTGCCCAATATTATCGCTTAAGATTGAAAATGATAAAAAATGGGGTCCATCCTTTTTTAAATTAAATTCCTCCATATTAAAACATAATGACGTTATAGATCACCTCGCAACAATTTGGGAAACTATAAAAAACGAAAAACTTCGAAAATTAGATCCATTACTATGGTGGGATAATGCTAAACTTACTTTAAAAAATGAATTTATTTATATTTCATGCGAAATAAATAAAGGAGAAAAAACAAGATATCGTAAGGCCTACGATGATCTAACAATTATCGAAAATCTACCACCAAGTATTCTAAATAACCGTAAGATAACAACCCATAAAACATAATATTGCAATATATGAACGTAAATTAAACTACGGCGCACTGATAACGTTCAAAAATCCCGCAGATTGAAAACGAAGAGCACCCAACGAAAGATTTCTTTTCCTATGAGAAAATAAAACAAAAACGCGACGCAATTTTTAAAATTAAACTAGATAACGGTAATCTTACAACAAACCCGAAAGAAACGGTTAATGCGGTTTACAATTTTTATCAAAACTTATGGGGGGAATCGATAAATAATGTAAATGAAGTAAACTACCTAAGCGATATAGAGCCTATAAATTATGACGGAGAATTGGAGCTAATAAATAAACCTATAAATCATACCGAAATAAAATACGCACTAGACCAAATGAATGATTTTAGTTCCCCCGGAATTGATGGATTGAACGTTGTATTATACAAAAAACTTTTTCACATTATTAAATACGACCTTGAAGAAATTTTTAACAATATTTTTCTTAAAGAACAATTAACAAATACTATGAAAACGGCGGTCATAAAATTAATATTTAAAAAGGGAGACAAAGACTGATATAAAAAACTGGAGACCGATTTCTTTGCTAAATTGTGATTATAAAATATTAAGTAAAATAATAACCAATCGCTTTAACCTAATTATTGAAAAAATAATCAGCAAAAATCAAAAGTGTGGCATAAAAGGACGTAATATAACAGACGCATTAAACAATATTCAATCAAGCATCAAATCCGCCAAAGAATTTAATAATAATCTAACAATACTAGTAATAGATTTTGAAAAGGCATTCGACCGAACCAAACCAAAATTTATTACTAATATATGTGAAAAACTTAACCTTCCCAAACAATTAATAAAATGGATCAAAATTATGTATAAGGACATAAATAGCGTAATTGAAATTAATGAAACCTTTACACCCAAAATAAAAATAAATAGAGGCATTCGTCAAGGATGTCCTTTAAGCATGATTTTATTTTTAATAGGCATGGAAATATTAACGCGTAAACTAAACAATAATTCTTTAATCAACGGATATAAACTAAACAATATAGAAATTAAAACAGAACAATACGCTGATGATTTAACGATATTAACCAATAATCCAAAATTCCTAAAGCCCATATTTAAAGAACTTGAGCGGTATGAGCAAATATCCGACCAAAAAATAAATATTAATAAAACTCAAGTTATAACCAATGATTCGGAATCGATAACCATTTGACGTGAAACTGCTCCTACAATTACTATTGTTAATAATATTAAAATCCTTGGAGTATTTTTTAACCTATATGATGATCTAACTAAATTAAATTGGGATAAAAATATAAAACATGTTATCAATACCCTAAATATAAATAAAAGACGCGAATTAACCTTACGCGGGAAGAAATTATTGATTAACACTTTAGTATTACCCCAAATTAATTCTATTGGACAAATCATTCCCATTACAAAACAAGACCTAAATAAAATTAATACTGCGATTTTTCAATTCATCTGGCATCCGCTTAAGTGGGAACTAAAATCAAGAAATAAATTACATGCTCCAATAGATGACGGTGGGATTAATCTCGTTAATGTAAAAATAAAACTACAAGCGCTAAACTTAACTCGAATATATAAACTAAAACAAATAAATATCATAACGGAAATATGGCATGAGTGGGCCCGTTATAATCTAGGATCTACGATGAAATTAATAAATAAAGATCTCTATACTAATAATAAACCGAATACGATATATCCAACAGCGCGCTACAGAGAATTACGACATAACTTTTTAAAACTCTCCAAAGTCGACTATAATTGGGACTTCGGTAAAACAAAATACTTATATAATGAACTAATTAAAGATATCACGATAAAAACCGCAATAGAAATTAACAACGAAATAATTCCGTGGGATACCATATGGCTCACCAAAAAGGGAATAAAAAACTACTTTCATAATATAGAACGCGATATATCTTATATAACAGCCCAAAACATAATTCCACATGGCGATTGGTTTACCTCAAAATCAATATCAAACTACCATAACGGTAAAATATTAATACGTAACTGCAAATTTTGTAAAATAAATAGAGATAACCCTAAACATTTATTTACCCAATGCCCAACTATAATTCCCATAATAAAAAAATTATTCATATATGCAAATAATATATCATATGGTAAATATGTTAACTCAGATAATTTAATATTATATAACTATAATAATATACGGCCCCAAAAAGAACAAAGACTGATTTTAAAACTACTTAATTTAACAAAGAAAATTATCTTAGAGGAAAAACAACGTCTAGACATTGGAAATATATATATATGGAACAATGAAGAATTTCAAAGAAAAACCCTTTGGGTTGTTAAAACAAAATTTAAAATATATATTAGAAAATTGGCATTAGAAAATGATTTAGACCATGTCAAAATTAAATTCAAACTATACGATAACTATAATCTATTTAAATAATATTCTAATATATGAATATTATTAATATTTATTTTATTTTTCTTTTTTTTTCTTTTTTCCACATTGAGACAGTGCAAAATTTCAAACTTCGCTAAACCTATCATTAAAAAAACTACTAACCACATTCCATTGTATAGCAGGGTCTCCTGTTTCCTTCCCATATTGTGCATCACAGATCTCAACAATTCATCTATTTCGCAAGCATTACCAACAAATTTCCGTCCTGCAAAAGAAAAATGTATATTAACTGTCAATCCAGTATATAACGCAAATAATGTATAATAATTGTCAAACAAATTACTATGTAAATATCGATATAACTCGCTTTTTTTCCTTTTTATCGAATATTTGTGAATATTTTCGACCGGCTTGCCGGGAAACGTGTAAATTGTATGCTAATAAATATATAAAAAGACAAAAAAAATTTTGCCCGGCAAAACTTATCAGACCACATTCAAATAGAATTGTAAATCATTGGATTTATTTTCATCGCTCACTTTTGGACTTATTACTTTGGATTTACCTGACATTGTTTGTGCAATTCCACAAACAGGAGACTCGGTAAGTCCTTACCTACTTCAAGCCCTTCACGTGTGCCTTTTTTGCGCTAGTGTACTTATCTTTTTTGTCTTTTTTTCCCATTCAATTAACAGTGTTGCCACACTCTCTCTTTTTTCCGTAGAATAAATTTTTTGGCAACACTAATAATTAAAAAAGCGCCACTTAATTATTACCCCCTGCACCATAGGCCTTAACTCCACAGCTTCAGACAGCGAAGCCCTATCCATTTTTTTGCACAACAGCGCCATCTCGTGTTCGTTTAAAAAAACAACCACTCACCTTTTCACACTGCTCCACCTGGCGGTCACAATATTTCCAATTTTCATCCACCACAATCTACGCGGTCGTTTCTTGCTTCTTTCTGTAATTTCAAATAGTTAATACTCAAACATAAAAATAATAATATTAATAAATAATAATAACAAAAATAATATTAGTAAATACATATAAATTCATATCACGAAGTATCATCATCAAGAAAGAAGATGGATCCCGTTCCGGAACTAGAAATAATCATGTCACGATCTTTACTTATAAAACTTTCGGGACAGATTGAATTGATAAGTGTTTCCACCTTCATGGAAATTTTTGCCGAAGGTGCAGCCCTCCATTACTATGGCAATATAGTCGATGGGGTAATAACGGAAAGCTTCAAAGAATCGGAGTTCCTAATAACCCTTAAACTCTTGGATGGAAATACCCCACCCGATATCAACGAGATCATGGAGCACATTAACAACGGAAATCTAACTTTCACTGGCCCAAATGGGTCCATTATGAAAGTTGAAGCAAAGCTGCCATCACCACCCTTAGAAATAGTCACTATTTATCCGGTGCCCCGCCTAGTTACCGCAAATAGACTACGTTAGCTGGTAAACAAATACAAGTGGAGGAAAGTTCATTCTTTCTATTTCGGTTTTCACCGAAATTGTCCACATATAAAGAACGGATGGTTGACAATTAAGATGTACGACGTCAACATTAACAACATTCCTAAGGTAATGAAAGTGGGGGGAAGATGGGTCACTGTAACGAGACCTGGTGAATCCCATCTTCCCCTTCTGCAGATACTGCAAAGAGCGAGGACATACCCAACAGAAATGTCCAAAAAAAGGCTATTGCAACAATTGCAATACTTACGGCCATCTTACCCGTAGGTGCCGCTCGTACCCCCCGGCTCCTAATCTGAATATCACCACCCGTTCAATCACAACAGGACCACGACCCGCTCCACCAATACCAGATCAAGGCGCAACTTAGTATCGGACGCCACCCTCGTCACTTGGAGACTGGATTCGACCCAAAATAACCTCCAAACTTAACAATCAAAACAACAACGACCCCCTGAAAACAAAAAATAAATTTAGCCTACTATCTGATATCAACCAGGAGGAAGAAACGTACAAGTCGTACAAGGAAAGAGTACTAGTCGTACAAGGAAGAGCTCACGAAACAAAAAACACCTTTCTTCGTTACCCAAAAGTGCCAGCATTTCGTCCATTAGAGCTGATGGCATTCTGTCTCCTAAAGGTGGCATATGTATAGCAAGCGCTTCGCTCTTTGCGATCTTGTTAGACTGAACGAAGAAAGCAGACAATCCTTAATTGCCGCATACTTGTTTTCGTGTGGTGGGTTCTCAAGCAGGTCGATGAGGCGACTTGCTGTTCCTTGGTCTGAAGCTGCCACAACGTAGAAGTATTTAGTTTGGTCGACTGCAACCTTCTTAAGAGCGAACTGTGCTTCAGCTTGCTGGAACCACACCCTTGGCTGCGTTGTCCAAAACGTGGCAAGTTTCACCGCTACGGAGTTTTGCGTGTCTTCGTTCTCGAACATTTTTATCTACTAAACTTCAAAAAGTCGTTTTGAAGGTCGGGGTCACCAGTGAAGCGGCAGCTTCTTTATTTGCAGTAACACACAATGAAAAGAAACTCGTTACACAAACCCAAAGCGACGAGCACAAAAAGCACATGAAAAAGGCAATGCATAATGACGTCACACATAACGTAAAATAGATGACGGGAGGTCGCTACAATATCCATTTGTTGTAATAGGTTGTTCTTCTTTGTCCTCTCTTTTTCGTTTATTCGGCGACATAGTTGTGCCCAGCAAGTCCAATTTTCGGTCTTTGATAGAGCGTTGAATTGTTAGTGGATTGTTGTCTGTCTGTATATTTTTCAATTAGGTTGAACATACCGAGTACAAGCCTTTTGTGTGCTTTTTTGATTAATTCAATTTGTGATACGTCCTTGGGTGATTGGTTTAGTTTAGAATCTGTGGTAACGGGTGGTGACGAATCAATATCTGAATTAATGTTGTCTTCCATTGTCGATTGCTGTTTTGGTTTTGTTTCTTCTGGCGTTTTGTATTGGCTTTTATCTCTTGGCTCCGATGTTAAATTGTTGAAACAGCTGTAGATTGTGGAATTTGATCCAATATGGTTTGATTTTGATTTACTGGGGGCTGATGTTAGTCGTGAGATTTTCGTTACTTTTTGGGGGTTCCTTAATTCTTGTTCTTTGGTTTCCATGATTGTCATGTCCAAATTTTCTTTATGACTAGATTGTTACAAAGCAGAGAAGTAATTGTTTGTATATTCCGTAAATAGGATATATATTATTATTATTAACTATATATATTAAAAAGTTCCGCTGTACGGTTTCTATTTTTATTCCCACAAAGACGATATACATGTACAACATTATTATTACATAATATTAATTTATGTATCATGTTTTTAACGTCGATTATATAATTGATATGGAAGTGACTAAAGAAAATGTTGTTTAATGATGAAAGCAGTGCCATGGGAACATCGATCGTTGGGTGTGCTGGAAATAAATCACAGTGTTAAAGAAAACAGTATAGTTAAGGTGTGTTTAGAGTTTGGATATTATTGCAGGCATTCACACGGTGGGTCTCTTGTAGACGTAGTATAATTAATTCTATATTGTGTTGCGAGATATATAGTTTATGCTCTTCAGTCTTCAGTTAATTTACTAGAGATTTAACGTTCGATATTGATTTACTATGATATCACTATCTGTTATAAACATATGTCAGTTATGAAGTATTTTGTATTGAATACAAATAAGTTATTGTAGTATCTTTTTTAGTTGAGAGACCGATCTTTGAATGTAAGGTGGGTGGGTCTGTTTCTAATTTATCTGGTTGTGAAAAGATTCGTTTGTGGTATTGAGTATTACTTACATCGATTGCAGATTCTGGGGAGTTGTTCCTTGAAGGGTCAGTCAGGTGAGGACGGAGACCTGATCTATTTTTTATTTATTTTTTTGCTAATTTTTATAGATTCATCTTTTTGGGCGACCTGCAACTTCGTCCAGAATACCACTGAGTAAGGTTGCGTTAATATCCCTTAAAACAAATGAATGTCTATCGATTTTTAATCAGTCAGTGTAAACGCGCACAATTTCTTTTTCTGTCTTTAATGATAAATGTCGTCAGGAAATCACTGCATAAAAGAATAACTAATATCAACTGATTAGCTTGCAGGGAAGAAAGTAACGTTAGATTCAGTATCAAGTGTGGTTGGTACCAACACAAAAGGAAAAGGAGTCGTGTTCTGGCGTCACAACCTTGGGATAGCCCGATCTAAAATCAGGACGGCGCACCAACACCATCAAGCGATGTGAAATTAAAATGTTGTTTATACAGATGTTTTTTACATTTTTCTATTGGATGGATGGATAATTTAGCTCAAATTGTACAATTTCGTTTTACGTGGTACAATACAACCTTGCCCTATTTCTCTTTTGATCTTATTTTGTTTCGAAAAAGCCCCCCACATTTAATTTAATTATGCTATTTATAATATTATTATATAAAGTTAGGCGATTTTCTGAGATTTTTATTCATCGAACGCTTGCTTAATAATATAAGGAGTTCTTTATTAAAATATATTTGCCGAGTCTTATAGATGCCGTTTATTCATTAGTTTTAGTGCCTTTTCGATTGTTCGCCGTTTAATTTATTGTATACTCCAATATTACTGATTATTTTACTTAAAATTTTATATAGTCCGTGTTAAGTAAAGATATCGGCCTTGATTTTTATCTCCTTTTTTATATATCGATTTCACCACCGCTGTTTTCATACTTTCAGACATTATATCCGTACATCCGCAAACGATTAGTAAAATTGATTGGTGATACCGTCCAAACCTGGTGAGCTTCTCAGATTAATTTGTTTTATAGCCGTTTTCTTGACGGTTTGGTGATTTGTTTTTCTTGCCTCCCTATGCTTTTCTCTGTGATAGCGGTGTGAGGGTTTTTTTGGGGGTACTGTTTACTGCCGTCATGTCTGAAAAATCTTCCAAACTGAAGAGATAGATACTGAAGGGGTCGCGAACTGGAGAGCTGATCTTAATCTTCTTAAGGTGGGCGTTACGTGCAACTGGTTCATAGTATTACAAAGGTTTGCAACAAATGTGATTCGATCAATATCGGGTACAAAATGTGTGTTGAAAAATTTGCCGGGTAAACATAGCTTCGTGCCATAAACAAGCTCAGCACATTTGGTTTTGATGTCTTCTTTGACTGAAGTTCGCAGGCCACAAGCATTACCAGGGGTAAATGTCGAGTCCAATTTTCTGGCATGCTTTGTGCCTTCAGAGATGCTTTTAATTGTCTGTGCATTCTCTCAACAAGGCCGTTCGCGCATGCGTGGTACGCTGTGGTGTGTATGCGATTAGTTCCTGTTAGGTTGCACTTTTCAAACAAGCCTGACTCGTTTTGGAGAACCTTTATATCACGTCGGAGTCACCAGTGAAGGGGTCGCGAACTGGAGAGCTGATTTTAATCTTCTTCCTAAAGCCTTACATATAACCAGTTCTTAAACTCCTTAAATCTTATTCAAATAGAATATAATAATAAAACATGTGAATTAATCAAACATTACCAACGGTAAAACTAAAAACACACAACCTCACTGAATGATCGTCACATCGAAATAAAATGATAAACCAAAGTCATTGAAAAGAATAAAATGCACTGATTTTGTGATGAATAAATAAAGGGGACTAAATAATAGGATAATCACAATACTCACGTCGTATTGGTTCGGCCCCTCTTGTCACATTTTATTTTCAATATAAAATTCTGGCCAGTTTTCCAATAGTCCAAATCTGTTTGTTAATTTAATTTCAGCATTTCTTGTATTTTAATACCGCTTTTCGACGTAGTGTCTCTACTGTGTGCCATGGTTGATGTTGTCCAAGGTTGATCCTTTTTGATGTATTCATCAGTTACGCTGTATTACAGTCTGAATGAAAGACTGTTTGTTCTTGGACGTTTCCTTTGCAGTTTCTTGACGTGTTGCCATATGCGTTTTGCATTCGCCACAGAAACCTTTCTTCGGACATTTATTTTGGATGTCCTCTTTCTTACTTTACAGTATCTGCACGGCGCCATATGCTCTTCTCCTGGTCGCGTAACTGTAATGGTACGTCCTGCTATTTTAATAAGTGGTTTATTCCGTACTTGTGTAACCCAACCGTTTTTAATCTTATTAAAAAATTTAGCAGTCAAGATAGGTTTGGACCATACTCTGGTAATAACAAATGTGATTTTTTGAATCGAAAAAAAATCGAAGTGAGTAAAAAACTTAATCTACTGGGTGATTCCACCGAACATGATCCAAAATCATTATATTTCAAAATGACGACAATTCTAAAAGACGCAGCTGAAAGAGAAATTTGGTTTAAACGACACAACAAAACCTTTCCATTAAGGTAGGTAGTTAAATTATGTGAAAAACGACGAGAAGCAAAAATCAAATTATTGAACGAACCAAATAATTGTCTTCCATAAAGTATATTCACATCTCTAAACAAACAAGTTAAAAAGGCCGTCAGATAAAAAAAGGAAGATGTTTGTATCGTTTTTTAATGAAAGGACTGGTCCAAAACAATAGTTACCCCGAAAGAATTACAGAGCTATTGCTTTACTTTCAATAACTGAAAAAGTGTTTTGCAAAATTCTAATGAATAGATGTGTGGAAAAAACGAGCAGTACCTGATGAGTTAATTACAATTCGGTTTCAGGTCCGGGAAAAGAACTGCTGTGGGCGCTATTTTTATAATACGGCAAATTATTGAAAAGGCCAAAGAACATCATGTTAATTAATCTACATCTAAACTTTATTGACTTCAAATCAGCGTTTGACACAATTTGGAGAGAAGCTCTGTGGAAGATGATGTTGTACGTTGGAATTCCTCGAAAGATAGTTACTCTCGTTAGAATTCTCTACAATGACACAACATGCACTGTACGGATTGATGGATATAGCAAACCGATTTCTTTCCAGTAATTATTGGCGTCAAACAATGGTGTAATGTGTCACCAATGCTCCTCAACATATTCTTGGACTATGTGCTGAGAGAGGTGAAAAGTCTGGACTCGCACTTTGAGATTTCAATGACTCTATGTTGATTGACATTCGATACGCAGATAACACAACACTCATATCTGCTGTATTTGAAAAGCTGCAAATAGCCACCTCTGAACTGTCAAAAGCTTGTCGAAAGTGGGGGCTTAAACGTCTTATCAGCAGAGAATGGCCGAACTCAGCTAGGAAACGACACTATCCCAATCGTAGAATCTTTAATACATTCTATTTGAATAAGGTTGATGCTGCACTAGAATAAGGATTTTTATAACTTGGCTTAACTTGAATATTATTGTGTGTACGGTACCCCTGAATCGGAAAAAATAAATGGAAGCAACTATGTTGGAAAACTAGCTGCAATGGAAGAGGCAATGAAAAACATACAAGGCAAGCAAGAGATAATAGAAGCTAAGCTAGAACAAAAGTAATTTATTTGCAGACGCCTTATTACTATTTGTCATCATAATTTCTGTGCTATATGTTTTCAGGCTGTTCAAGGAGAATCTATAGTTGTAGACACCATGCAACAACAATTTGGTTTAATAAATACTTCATCTAAAATGTACTGTAGCCCATAATTGTAACAGCCCCATTAGGAAAGGATGTCTTGGACAGTGTGCCCTTGGGTACTTGAACGAAGATGGTGTTGGTAAATATGATTATTTTTGTATAAAGTTATTTAACAATTGAATCGTTTTACTATATTTAAGCGGTGTCACAAACTGATATTTCAACACCAAGTACATCCACTAGTACAGGTGAGATAACAACAATTTCAATTATCAGACAAACAACATTAAGAATTTCAGACTTAGAACAAAGTGTTGAATTTGAACCAGATAATTTAGAAGATGGCGGAGTTTCAACAGCTGGTTGTGAAAGCAGTGGACGGAAAAGAAAGACAGGTTGACTGACCTATTTATTATATATATCATATGAGGGAAAACTGTTGCCAGTAAATAAATAAATATGCATGATTACTAATTAAGTGTTATTATATTATTATGAAAAATATTCTGAATGTGTTATTTCGAGAGTTTTTGTTGATTATTATTTCCTGTTTTCTGTGACGTCATTATTTTCTCTCATTTGCCTTTTTATCCTTTGTTTTTTTTTGTACACGTGTAAGGCGTGGCTTTAGTTTATTGGTTGGGAGTTTTGTGGGCCATTTGAGTTGTACGTGATAGTCTGTAGTGAACAGATCAAAGCGTTGCATAGACACAACGGTAGTAATAAAAGTAAGAAAGGTCAATCCTGTAGTTCTTTAAACTTCGGTGGAGAAAAGCGCGTATCTGCAATTGGGCAATTTTAGAACAGTATGACCGGGCAAGGATAGACTAAAAATGATCTAGCTTATCATTTGACCTTCCTTGATCAATGCAGATCACATGACACGTTAACTATAAATTAAAATATTAGTCGACCAAAACGAATCAGAGGTATACCTAGTTTTCATTGAAATAAAAGTTTGTTGACTGAATTGTTTCTACTTACAGTGTGAACGACAGTGGAGATTTTGAGAAGCTAATTGAAGGAAACATTTAAAACAGAAAGTGAAAAAGTAGAGAAAAAAATGGTAGAATCCATGAACAATACTTTTAGACTAGGACTGCAAGAAATTGTTCAACAGTTGCAACAGCCCCA
>CH002533.1:96423-138642 GCA_000149265.1 Ciona savignyi | reverse complement strand
ACTCTTGTTACAGTTTCTTAAACATAACCTGTCCCAGTAAATGTTACGAGTTGACCTTTTTTTTCCGCACGCAAATATCCAAAACGGGATATTTATTTGTATTCGTTACAGGAAATTTATTGCGCGCCCAAGTTCGTAAGGAATTGAACGGTAACTCAACCCTCGGGCGTGAAGCAACATAATACATGGCACTTATGTGGACTTGAACTTGATACATAAGTTTGGATGAGAGCGCGGTCGTTGAGGGAATCACATTGGCTGCCTGAACCCTTCCTCTGTCAAATGACCCCATAAAGTGGATTCATCATTTGTACAAAACCTTTACCAGAATTGACACATGAACATCAACCAGTATTGCCGTAAAACATCAACCAGTATTGCCGTAAAACATCACCCAGTATTGCCGTAAAACATCACCCAGTATTGCCGAACAACCTCACCCAGTATTGCCGCACAACCTCACCCAGTATTGCCGTACAATCTTACCCAGTATTGCCGCACAACCTCACCCAGTATTGCTGCACAACCTCACTTAGTATTGCTAGACAACCTCACCCAGTATTGCTGCACAACCACACCCAGTATTGCTGCACAACCTCACCCAGTATTGCTACACAACCTCACCCAGTATTGCCGTACAACCTTACCCAGTATTGCCGAACCACCTCACCCAGTATTGCCGCACAACCTCACTTAGTATTGCTACACAACCTCACCCAGTATTGCTACACAACCTCACCCAGTACTGCCGTACAACCTTACCCAGTATTGCCGTACAACCTTACCCAGTAATGAAACACAACTTCACCCAGTATTTCTGTACAACCTCACTTATTAGTGCTACACAACCTCACACAGTATTGCTGTACAACCTCACCCAGTATTGCCGTACAACCTTACCCAGTAATGAAACACAACCTCACCCAGTATTGCTACACAACCTCACCCAGTATTGCTGCACAATCTCACCCAGTATTGCTGCACAACCTTACCCAGTATTGCTACACAGCCTCACCCAGTATTGCCGTACAACCTTACCCAGTATTGCTGAACCACCTCACCCAGTATTGCCGCACAACCTCACTTAGTATTGTCTACACAACCTCACCCAGTATTGCAGCACAACCTCACCCATTATTGCCGTAATACCTCGCCCAGTATTGCCGTACAACCTCACCCAGTATTGCTGTACAGCCTCCTCACCCAGTATTGCCGTACAACATCGCCCAGTATTGCCGTACAAGCTTACCCAGTATTGCCATACAACCTCACACAGTATTGCCGCACAACCTCACACCTCACCCAGTACTGCTGTAAAACCTTACCCAGTATTGCTGTACAGTCTCACCCAGTATTGCCGTACAATATTGCCCAGTATTGCCGTACAGCCTCAACCAGTATTGCTGTACAGTCTCACCCAGTATTTGCGCACAACCTCACCCAGTATTGCCATACAACCTCACCCAGTATTGCTACACAACCTCACCCAGTAATGAAACACAACCTCACCCAGTATTGCCATACAACCTTACCCAGCATTGATGTACAACCTTACCCAGCATTGATGTACAACCTAACCCAGTATTGACGTACAACCTTACCCAGTATTGCCGTACAACCTTACCCAGTAATGAAACACAACCTCACCCAGTATTGCCATACAACCTCACCCAGTATTGATGTACAACCGCACCCAGTATTGCCATACAACCTCACCCAGTATTTGCGCACAACCTTACCCAGCATTGATGTACAACCTAACCCAGTATTGACGTACAACCTTACCCAGTATTGCCGTAAAACCTTACCCAGTAATGAAACACAACCTCACCCAGTATTGCCATACAACATCACCCATTAATGAAACACAACGTCTCACAGTATTGCCGTATAACCGCACTCAGTATTGCCGTACAAAACATCACCCAGTATTTTCGCACAACCTCACCCAGTATTGACGAACAACCTCACCCAGTATTGCCATACAACCTCACCCAGTATTTGCGCACAACCTCACCCAGTATTGCTACACAACCTCACCCAGTATTGCTACACAACCTCACCCAGTATTGCCGTACAATATTGCCCAGTATTGCCGTACAGTCTCACCCAGTATTGCTGGACAACCTCACCCAGTATTGCCGCACAACTCTACCCACTATTGCCGTATGGTGCAACATCACCCAGTATTGCCGTGCAACCTTACCCAGTATTACCGTATAATCTAAACCAGTATTACCGTATACCATCACCAAGTATTGCCGTACAACATCACCCAGTATTTCCAAGCAACATCACCCGGTATTGCCGTGCAACCTCAACTAGTATTGCCGTAAAACATCACCCAGTATTGCCGCACAACATTACCCACTATTTGCACACAATCTTTCCCAGTATTGCCGGAAACATCAGACAGATTAGGATACAACCTCACTTAATATTGCCACATAACATTACCTAGTGTTGCCCTACAACCTTACCCAGTATTGCTGTACAACACTCAGTTTAGTGTCTACACAAAACTAGCCTAGTGATGCTATAATGTCATTACACAATCTTACCTAGTAGCAGCAAACGACTTCCACGATGTTGTCACAGACATCTTCGGTCACAGTATTAGCCGGCAACCTTAACCGGTCGCTTAACATTTTACTAATACTTGTAGTTTAATATGTACCACGCTAAAATAACGGTAACTGCCCAATTGAACATGCTAAAATGTAATTCTAACTAATCCTCCGAAGCTTTTCAGGCTACACCAACGTACGCTACCACACACTGTTTAATCTGAAAATAAGTCATGCGTAACCATTGCGATGATTTTACAAAATATGGCGATTTACCATAATATGCTTAATCGCCGTACCGTGTGGTATGAAAATACGACCATGGCTGCATACTATGCGCTAATCATACCAAACCATGTTCCATACTATGGGCTAATCCGTAACGAATCGGGTGGAGAGGCGATTAGACAATTAGACATCGCATTTACATGCGGCGCGATTACCATAGCTATACGGAAGTACGCTGGTGTCGTTTAATAAACTGTGGCGTTGTGAAGCGGGTACGCTCACTTATTTACACAGCCCCTGCAGGGGCTATCTGACTTCGCAGAATAGGAAACAAAACTCGAGTCGCTGCTAAAACGAGTATATAATCGCGTGAACTAGACGCATAATTTGCGTGAGGCGATTAAAAGAAAACTAACGCCTTGTCGGCGGTAACATTAAAAATCTGGCGCGAACGAACAAAACAAACGTCGTTCGACGTGTAAATGCGCCTATAATACCGGATGGGTTGGCGCAGCATGGCATCATTGACTCAAGCTCATGTTAGCATAATCGTAAAAGCGTTACTAACCTTGTTAAAGATGAAGTGCATGTAGCAGTTGTTGAAGGCGCGTTTGCTCTTCGTGTTTGTAAGAAGTCTGTAGAGTAAAACATCGATATTATGCATTCTTGCAATAGCCTCGTACCATCCAACCAAACCGGGAACACTAGTTTTTGCAATCGTTGCAGACTAATAATTACATATAGTATAAGAAATAATAATAAAACAAAAAAATAATCTAGAAGCTACAAACATAATAATACAACCCTTTCATATTTCGTAAAGGGAAAGTCGTCTTTCGTATTCTCTTCTTTCGTCGGCGAAAGCGATGCTTATAAACTTGATTTGTATAGTGAGCGTTGTCTTGTTGAATAGTCACCAACTTCGACCAGCGAAAAGGGGCGTTTCTTACTTGATGCTTGAAGTCGCTTGGTTTTAAAATTGCTTCTTAGATAAATTGCGTTGTGCCACTCGTCGTTGCCAATGTACTCGAAAATTCTAGTTGAAGTTGACGTCGGAAATTGTTCGTTTCGGGAAGGTGCGTGTCCATTATCACGTCGGGCTCAACAATGTGGGCTCGCGCTTTTTAAAAGCTGATTGCTTGTGCTCGTCGCTTTTCGATAGAGATCTTTATTCTGGTTACTTTGAACTTGACAAAGCTTGCTCTGTCCTCAAAACGCCCACTAATTATTAAAGTTGTAAAGCCACGATTTGTGAGGTCTTGATCTCAAACTGAAAGTCTAACTTTTGCTTCACTTTATTTATATTCTGCGTCTCATTCAAAATACAGTTACGTTCGCGAAGCAAGTTACTTAGTACGTTATTAGCATCACGCAGGTTATATAGTCTAAGGTACGTTATACAGCATAACGCAAGTTATCTCAAGTACGTTATTGTAGTTTTTTTAGGTTATTTAAATTTCCAGAATATATATAGGGACTTTATAAGGTGCGAAAAGTTTACGTGCGGGACGTTTCACATCTGCACGTTTGACTAACTGTGGGAATTGGGTGAAAAAACTATGTTAATGATTTAAACGGCAAAAATACAAAAGGCCCGTACAAGGTGATAATTACGTACAAAGTAATAAAACGTGAGAGTCGGTAAACTTGAAACGCAAAAAAAACGACGTTAAAACACAAAATATTTTAGACATAAATTAAAACAAATATATACTATACGAAATGCTACAGACATGTTACCCAATGTCCCCTATGTCACACCAGGAATCAATGCCTATGATTATTAGGGTTGCAAGTGCAAGTCAATGGGTGCCATTTAAAATTGTCTTGTGCAATTGGCATTCTTGGCACCCCCAGATATGTCCTTGAGTAAGGCACTAAGCAAAAGTAGACTGAACATTGGTTTAACTAAAAACTGTTGCAATGTCTCAATCAAATTAAACACAGCTCCAGTAACCTGACTGCAAACATTAGGTATGCTAATTAATACTTGTGCGATGTGTCATAATGACACCAACACTTGCCACATCGGCCATTGCTGGGAATAAACATGAGTACTGTATCTTATCCTTATCCCATAGATACAACCTTTAAATCAAACAACAAAATGTGCTTTACAAATCATAACGGAGTTCATTTATAATTCTTAAGCTAATAAGTATAGGTTCCAGCGTACCAAATACAAACTTTTAACTGGCCAAACCTTCTATGTGATATTAAATGCAACTATGTACAGTACGGTAGCATAAATACTACAAAGGATATTTAAGTTGCATTTCTATAAAAACCCAGGAGGCGATATCCCAGCAATTGTCAGATTACCTCGTGCCACCGGCAGGTTACAGAGCTAAAGGTTAGGAGTTATTGCAGTTTGATGCATATGAAATGATTAAGATTTTTTACTGTTTTAGTTTAACTCATTAATCCACTAGGTTCAGGCGACAGCCGCCAAGTGCCTTGCGGTCACAAACTCAAGTAACTAGCCAGCACCAGGTTTCAATCCTTTTGGCTGCCTGCAGACCATGGGCCGAGTAACTTGAGCTAACCGGACATATTATATACCAATATATATATATGTATGTGTACCACCTACCTGTAGCGGTGGAATTGGAATTAGTGCTTGTTTTTTCCCATTATATTAGTTCTGAGATCTTTCTTAATAAAGTCGTTTTCAGGTCTGACGAAATCATGGATTTTCGGATTATAGCACTTTGGACGGACCGCAAACTGCAAAAACAGCAGGCTAAACCTAAATTTGGATGGTAACTTATCCTCAACCAGTACAGTTATATAGCACAAAGCAGGATGTACCAATAAACAACTAAACTATTTGTGTTTATACTGTACAAAATTAAATTTCACCAATTGATACTGCAGTTACCGATAGCAATAATTCAATTCTTTACTAGCTTTCATGCTCTTAAGGCACTGAAAGTTATGTTTCAAAAGACCTTTAAAAATTAATGGTTGCCATTTGTTTAAAGCAAATCATTGGTATACACATAGATATTGACTTTTATATATTAAAGAATACAATTGCCTATATGCCTACCTGTTTAGAACGAATATTTTGGTGCTTATATGCTCTGTATCACATGATTCTAGCAAGCGGATACATGCGTTTATTCTGAGTCTGACACGACATATAAACTCAGAATTGTCCATTTACAAGTCTAACAGGTTGGTCAAGCACAGACAGCTTGTCTCTATTAGAGCCTAGTTTGCCAAATGGTGTCATGCTTATGTGTGTTGAGTAAATGCCATTTTCAGGGCAACACTAAAATGAGGGAGTGCGGGAAGGAGGGGAACTACGGTACATATTAAAATTAAGAAAACTAAGTTAAACTCTTCCCTAAACACTAATCTCAATTCCAGAACTAACCCTAATTCATGTTTAAAAACCAACTCTAAGTCTCTAATGTCATTATCTTGATTTTAGTGTGCAGTTTCGCTCCTTTTAGTTTCCTCCTCATTTTAACCATAACCAGTAGTTACCACAGGAAACATGTAGGCTATAACGCATAACTGGGCTGAACAGACCGGATTAATAGTAAAAAAGATAGAGACGGTAAGCATACTAGATATAAGAAACCGGAAGCTGGTTGACATGGGTTCTACACGAAGCATGCAAGTGCACTTACAAGATTTTTTAATCTACTATATTGGTATCATCATAAATGCGCCTCAAAATAACCGGGATATTCATTCTAATTCAGTTAATCTAACCACTAACGACTAATATCCCACAGCTCAATCATATACAACACACTGCAATATACAGAAAGACGTGATTACATTGGAACTTTCCCCTCTACGAAGCTACCAGCTATTTACTCCAATGTGGCAAACTTGGTTAGAATTTCAGCCTATGTTCTAAAACCACTTAGCCCGCCCAGCATTTAAAGCAGTTTGGCGATGGAGGGAGCTAGAGAATTATGACACTGATGGCAAGTTGAAAGGTTACCAGCGCGTTTGTAAATTGAGTGCGCGCATCTAAATTAACAGCGCGCTGATTTTATGAACGCGTACTTAATTTGTGAGCGCGTTAACAATTTTACCGCACGGTGGCGTGAAGAGATGAATTATTACACTCTTGGCCAGGTGAAAGGTTACCAGCGCGCTGGTAAATTGAGTGCGCGCATCTAAATTAACAGCGCGCTGATTTAACTGAATTGTGACACTGATGGCCAACGACGCTCGATGTTTTTGTTAGCAAGTTAAGTGCGCGCTGGTAATTTATGAACGCGTACTTAATTTGTGAACGCGTTGACAATTTTGCCGCATGATGGCGTAAAGAGACGAATTGTGACACTTTTGGCGGGGTGAAAGGCTATGAGCGCGCTGCTAAATTGAGTGCGCCCTGCTAAATTAGGTGCGCGCACTTAAATTACCAGCGCGCTGATTTTACTGAATTATGACATCGATGGCCAACCATACAACACCCCCGAACGTTGCAGTAAACCTCCTCAATTAACGTCGAACGTTGCAGTTAACCGTCGCAACTAACGCAAAACGTTGCATTAGTCTATGCCAAGTTAATGCGCCTATAGTATACATACATACATAAATATAGAACAAACACAACTGGGATCTTCAACCAATTTCCATATGAGTGTGCCTACACATTGTAAGCAACCATTTTTAAACAAATTTTTATGCTCGTATATGTTAAGTAATCATGTACCAATTTTGTAGAATACCTAGGTCTTCGCAGATTCACAGCCAGAAAATTTAGCAGCATTTTTATTTTAGAAAATATTTAACAGAAGAGCAAACTAAGGTTTTGTAAAGTTCCTGGGAGCAAGGAATGCAGGTTCTCTTTATTAGTGCTGCTGCGGCAAGTTCTGGTTTGTCACAAAATAAAGCGAATTATGTTAATTTATCCAGCCTATGAAGTTAGTTTTAAATTTTAGAGGTTGTCCACAGCTACCATTTATATAAGATTGATTACGTTTTCCTTGAATATGTCTGTTTAATACTTTGTTAGATACTATTTAGCCAGTATAAGTTCATAGTCATGTGACATGTATGTAGTATCCAGACTATGATCTATCTCCACATCAAAAAATAGTTTGATAGTCAGAGTTCTGTGGACAGAAGCAAAATAACCGCCATGTGTACTGTTAATTCATGTTTTTATAATTCTCCAAAGAAATGGATCTTCAATTACAAAAACAGTGTGAGGCGATTACAACCTGCTATAAAACGAATCAATTTAAACAGAAGGCCATCCAGATACAACGCATTCTGTTCCAGCCTAAAAATACTTGTTGTGGTAGATTTCTTGTAAGCGCTAATAATAACCAATTTTTTTCAAACAAACGACTTGTCTGAAAGCAAGGAGCGCCCAATAGTAAGTTTTATTGTTGTAAAATTTTTAATATATACCAGCATTAAGATACAAGGATTTTTACAGGTTTACCCATTGAAAATTTTTGTTTATGCAACTATATATGAACATATATAAATACATACATAGCCTATAATATGAAGGTAGTGAACAACACATGGTTGCCACTTTTGTCTATTAAAATTCGGCGAGTGTATTATTATTGTATTAAATAAATACATTTACCAAATTTAATCTTATTAAATAAGATTTTCCAAAAATGAATATGTAAAAAGGGTAAATTGATTTGACACTATGTATTTGTTTAGATATTGGTCGATTTGGAAGTTTGTAATCAAGTTTATCAGATGTCCAAAAAATGGAAAGATACGGCTGAAGGAAAAAAACAAGGCAAACATGATAAAACAATTTCAGAAAAACATATCTTTACATTAGTAGCCTACGGTGACCAGTCAACTGAACCCCTACAATTAAGCCCCTTACAACTGAACTCCCTTTTCAGTTAAAAGGGTTCTGTTAAAAGGGGTTCAGTTGTAAAGGGGTTCAGTTGTCATGGAACCGTAGCTACATATACTGTGTATTAAATTAAGAATACTCCTAATGTGTTTCACAGGTTGTTGTGTGCCGAATAAGTCAAACGAGGGTGGAAATAAATTAATCCCATTGTTTTATACTTTTCTTAATACAAGGGAAACTTATAATACTTTCGATCTTACATATTATGTACAGAAGTGTAATTGCCATTTTATTTAGTGTAATCAACTTGAAGAACTAGGTAGGAGTCAGTCAACACTGGGGTGATTCTGCATCAAAACAATAAAAAATAACTGTGCTGGGAAACCGGGGCAAATTTATAGAGGAGCAGCCAGTTTTTCTTCAAAACTTTGTTCAACTAAGTAAGTTATTTTTAAGACATGATAAAATTAAACTAATTATTTACATAACTGTGCTGGGAAACATGGCCAAATTTATAGAGCAGACAGAATAAATAACTTATTTTTAAGACATGAGTGTCTAGTTATATTGCATTCCTACAGTCGGTTGCCTTCTGAATAGTGCAGGGGGGTTAAGGACAGTCAGTGACTAGACGGATCCCAGGTAGGATCCACAATCTGTCACCACTATTTTGCACTGTTGTGTTGTAGGATAGGATATTTATGTTTATCCTTGTGAATGGAAAAACCAATGGGTTAATAACACACGGGCACATCTTCAGCGCTCACCGTCGGGTTACCGGAGCTATTGCCAGTGTGTTGTGTATGATACACGCGTTCTTTCACATTGGTAGAACCACAGACTCCTTAAAGAAAGGATTGATTGCCTTGGGGTTTGGAACTTGGGTGCTAGATTTAACTTGGACTGACTTCTAGATAAAATAAACAAGATCAATGCAATGAACATTACTAAAGCCATGTATATTTTAGTAATTTACACGCAAAAGTTTATCAAAATGGTTGGTTATACCAGTAACAAACAGGAAATACTTAACTTGACAACTTTTCTTGTCTCCTCAAACAACCAAGTTGCTTTCTCTTTGTCACTTTTATCAAGCACAAATAACTTTAAGAAAATATGAGATAATGTCACACATGCTAAGGTGAACACAGCAGCAGTAAAGGTTACATACAGTCAATAAATAAATAACCAATCTATGAGCAGCATGGACGAAGTATAAACAGTGGACATTTTTGTTTACAATCAACCCACCCCTGTTCAAATTAGTAATAAAATCAGAATCTGCAAGGTCTTCAGCTATCTCTGATTCTACAAAATTTGTGCTCTAAAAACCCTGCTAAGAATATGATTTTGTGTTTTGGTGTGACATCAGAGTTTATCAGTTCCTCAGTGTCAGTAATGGTAAGTTCATATTGATCGTTATCAATAAAAACATTGTTTGCACAAGACATAGCTTGTGATAGGGTTGATGCCTTGATGGTATTAATTAATTCATACTTAAGCAGTGAGTGGAGATTAATGGTCTTTGCACTTGCTTTGATGTCCACACCATCAATAAAAAAATTACCCCCACTGCGTTGCCGAGCCTGAACTTTTCGAGAGCTTCATCAGAAAATGTTGCAGGTAAGACATAGCTGAAGCCATATGTTCATTCAGAAGCTCTGCAGCCCCGATGATTGTTTTTGTTGACATCACAAAAGCATTTACGGTTTGCTTGGGTAAGTTAGTGATTTCGACCTCGACCACCTTGCCATGCACAAGTGGATACGACTTCGCACGTTTCCTTTAATTCTGTTAAACGGTTGCAATTCTTGATCCATGGATGTCGACACTGGTCACGCATATGAATCATAGAATATCTATCCTTCACGTTCATCATATGGAACCAATCTGCAATAAGTTTTATTAGGATGATGGTGCCCTCGCTTATACAGAGTTTGTCCTTTAGAGTGGAGAGAGCTGCTACAATTTTTTATGAAACACTTGACATACGAAAGGAACATTTGTCTCTGGAGTGAGTGGTTTTGGGTATAAAAACCTTTCCGGGACCACCCATTTTTTTGTAAACAGACAGACACATTTGTTGCACAATTGTCACATACACACCAGCATTTGAAACAGCCAAAAGTGCATTGAATAATAGCTGTTTTAGCTGATGTGCTTTCAGTTTCGCCACGAAATAAATTTATTCAGCAAAATAACTGCGTTGGTTTATGCACCGATAGTGCCCGAGCTATGTGGGGGCACATTTGGGCGGACTGCTAGCGTTGGTGCAGGACGTTAAACAGCTCAGCGGTGATCCTAATGGAAGAGTGCATGAAGTTGTTGTCAAAACTGTGAACTTTATTAAAACAAGACCGCTTAAAGCTCGGCTTTTCCTACGTGGCAGCAGTTCCAAGTCTAGTTCTTACAACAAAAAGCTAGCAATTGAAGTTCTATCATCTTTTGGCACAAAACCCAGCTTTAATGTTTTTAAATTGGCGATGCTTGATAAAGAAAGATTTCAACATCCCCGAAATCATGATTAAAAGGGCCTACAGTAGCGCTCAGTGGCCAGACCAGCGGAAAATATTTGCAAAGGCGTTCCGGAAAAAAAGCTACTACTATACAACCTTGGACCCCCCAGAAGATGCAGCACTCGTAAATCACATAATTGCCAACAGTACAAAACAGGAATGGAACAACTTAGAGTACTCTCCCTTTGACTTTAAAATCTTATTGGTTCAAGCGGCGTTAGAAGCCCGTAATGAGGAGGTGGATGGGATCAAGCTTGCCCCTCATTTCATGTTGCATTTTGTACGGAAGCCTCGTTCACTTTCTGATTTAGGAAGATGGAAGGCTGTAGAATTTAGACAGCCTGTTTTGTACGTAGGCCCCTTTGTACTAAAATATATTCTTTCAAAACATGCCTACTTGCATTTTCTTAATCTTCACATTGCCATGACTATTGTAAACTGTGATATCTCTACCAGAAAATTACATTTAAATCGAGCAGAATTTTGCTTAAATCAGTTTGTAAATGATTGTTGTTTGTTTTTGTATGGAGACACACACGTTTTGTGTATATATATATATAATGTACATAATCTTACTCCTCTTGCTGATGATGTAAGATACTTTAATTCTTCTCTAGAGGATATTTCTGCTTTTCCTTTTGAAAACCACATGAAAGATATAAAAAAAAGCGTGCGAAATGCAAACAATCCAGTTACTCAGATTGTGAAAAGATTAATAGATACAAGCAAAGCTGTGTGCTCAAAGAAGCCCTTAGTATTACAGATTAGTCCAAATATAAGAGATGGTTGTTTTTTGACACATAACAACAACTGATAAGCTTATTTGTAAATTTATTCCTAAGCAACTAGTGAAGAACTTTTATACAAAACCATCTGAATAAAAATTGTTTAATATTGGTTTTATTACTGGTACTGCTATTAACAAAAAAAAACAGTTTCTCTATCTAAAATTTTTTTAAAAAGGAAAGTTGTTTGTTTTCCTTATAACAGTGGTTATTTATGCTCTGTTTGCGTTAATGCATAATTTTTGAGTTGTACTTTGCCACAAGTTGTCATAAAAGAATTTTAATCAGTTTATTAAGCATTGTTCACACCAATTTGTTGTTAATCTTGTGCAGAATGAATTAAAGTGCATACTTGGGTAGGATTTACATAAATAGTGAAGTTAAAATGATGTTTTATTAAAAGTGATAAAAGTATTATTATATTGCTTATTTTAGTAAGTGAATTAATTGCCTTGCACCATTGTTATTATTTTGTTTCCATTGCAGAGTACATCATAGGCCCAAATTATAACTGTATTAATATGTGGAGTTTGGCTGTGTGGAAAGAAGGCACTACAGAGGAAGAAGGCGTAATTCCTACCTCATGGATAAAAACCAATAATGTTTGTTGGCCTCCTGTGGGAGCAAATGCTCTTACACTCATCAATAAAATGAAACGACCGGAGGATAACTGGAGAAGTTTCCCACTTATTAAAATAAAGTGTTCTTCTGGTGTGTTGCAAATATATTTTACTAAATGTTCTTTTTAATTAACTTTTGATGTTTTATACGAATAATCATTGCAATATTTTTATCACACTTATTTTTGGAGAATAAACAAGTGTGCGACATTTATAATGAAACTTCGGCATCAGAAAGCTTAGATGTTGTCAATGTTCCCATACCACAAAAGCGAAAAAATACACCAAAATGTTTTTGGATTGTGTGGAAGGTACAAAAAAAATGTTTGCTTCATTTAACTTTTGAGCATTCGGCAAAGTATCCAATGTAGATTCAAAATTATGATTTTAATTACTTGTTATGCTCCATACATAACACTGTCGAGAATGTTGCTCAAGAGTGGCCACAAAATGACGTCATAAACAAAAATGAGAAGAAATCGACTTCCAAGCAGAGTACCATGCTGATTGGTCAAACGCCAGGAAAAAAAGAAAATTGTTCCGCATGAACAACAATGTGACAGCTTTCAGCTTTTACCTGATTGATTATTTCATTTTGACTTCAAGAGTTGACAGAATTAAAAGTTTTGGTTTAGCAAAGCTCATTGAGTTTGCTACCTACGTTCAACAATTAGAGAATTCATAAAACGAACCATTTCGAAAAAACTTGCTTCCACATTCTCATACACTTTGTTTAGGTGAAAGGCGGGCACAATAAAACATTCGTTTAAGGAGCATGGAATATATCAATTTTTGATAGGTATATAATATTTATTAATTTAATGTATATATATGTTAATGTTATTGCTCTAGTAACTGAGTATCCTTTATTAATATTGGTTGCTAAAGGAATCTTGATTTAAAAAAACAAAATAACTGTAGTCCAATATTCATGGGTCACATTTGGAAAAATAAAAATGTATAAGTGCATTAGTCACTGATTTAACAATTAGAAAAAAATAACCCAGGAAAATACCCTAAAAAATAAGATTTTGTTCTCAAATCATGATTTTGACAAGCATGCCATGTCGCCCCGACATCCACCATAAGGAATATTGGAATCGAAATGAAAATTTAAACATTTGTTAGAAGACAACATGGTCTAAATATGCAAAAACCAAAATTTTGTGTGATAAATCCAGGGGGATTCCCCGGGGGCGTTAAAGACCAAAACGGTATTTTTTCTAAAAAAATAGCTTCTTTGGGGATGGCGCTTGAAAGGTTGCTCCAATCTGATTCAGATTTGGTGGAATGTAAGTAAGTGCATTCATTACCTACTAATTTAACCATTAGAAAGAAAACAATTATATAGGGAAATACCCTAAAAATAAGATTGTATTCTCAAATCATGATTGTGACAAAGCATGGCATGTCGCCTCGACATCTACCTAAAGCAGGGTTGGGCAACTTCTCTAGTCAGCGGGCCAGATGTGCGAAAATAAAGTCCTTGGTGGGCCGGATTATTAGATGAATAATATTCAATAACTTGTCCACATATTTATCTACTAAATTATTGCCATACTTTACATCAAATAATGACGACAAATGTTGCACTCTTTTACTAACGCAACTGATCTCTGATCATACAGAAAATATACTGCTTTTTTGCCAACCTTTTTAAAAAAAATACTTTGGTACGACTAAATCAATTTAGCTCGCATTAACAGTGCGGTAAGAGTAGATCGATAGCCAACTTTTAGGAATGATGCGTCGAACCACATTAGTGTGTGGTTGGATACAGACAGCGGGCCGGACCCTGGCCACATTACAGGTTATTGTTAGATACAGTCTGGGGGCCGGTCAAAATCCCTTCACGGGCCGGACCCGGCCCGCGGGCCGTATGTTGCCCACCCCTGACCTAAAGGAATACTGGAATTAAAATAAAAACATTTGTTAGACAACATGGTCTAAGTATTTTTTCTAAAAAAATAGTTTTTTTGGCATAGCGCTTGAACGGCTTCAGATTTGGTGGAATGTAAGTGCATTACCTACTACTAAAAATATCTAGGGAAATACCCTACTAAGAAATAAGATTTTGTTCTCAAATCATGATTGTGAAAGGCATGGCATGACGCCCCGACATCTACCAGAAGGAATAATAAAATAGTAATAAAGCTTTGTCATTTGTTAGATTAGATAACATGGTCTAGATACGCAGGAGCAAAATTGTGGGTGATAAATCTAGGGGAATTCCCTGGAGACGTTAAAATCCAAAACTGTTATTTTTCTAAAAAATTAGCTTTTCGGAACATAGCGTTTAACTAACCTGCTGCTCTAATTTTGATCAGATTTGGTGGAATGCTAAATCGTTATCCACCCTGTGTCACTTAAAAGAAAGGAATGTTCCTGACTCATGATTGTGACTAGTGTTACAGATTTCCTATGGTTTCTAAAGACGCTGTCTTAACGGCCTACCGTTGGACCAATTACGAAGGCTTGCAACGTTTTCGCTTCATAAAAATCAAACCATAAAAAGATCAGCAATTAAAAATATGTCTGCACAGTTTAAAAGCTAAGAGAGAACTAATTTTTAGAAGTATAAATTCGAAGACATCACGTAAATTAGCACAGCACCGAACGTTAATTACTTGAATACCCCGAGAGATAAAAAATCGTGCGTGTAAAAATAGGCAAGCAAGATAAAATGATTAAAAGGTGCAAAGAATGTGAACTACGTGTAAAATAAAAGGGAACAAACAACAGGCGTGAAACAATGTATTAAAATGGTGTTGTTAAAAGTGTATGAAAGGTGTAGAAAAATGTGTAAAAGACATATGTAAAAGTGTATCAAATCATAACAAAACAAACGAGCCCCCGTGCGCGTTGTTACACTAGCATGCCACATTGCACTGACATCTCCAACAAGGATTTGTTAAATCGAATTAAAACTTTAAGAATTGATAGTTGACATGACCCACATATGTAAAAACAGAAACTTATTTACCAAGCCCATGGGGAATTCCCCGAAGCCATCAAAAACTAAATCGGGATGTTTTAGGAATTTAGGTTCATTTCAATACAGCACTTGAAAAAATTAATTTAAAACATTTAATCTTCGTAAATCTAACACGATTGTCCTTTTTTTTAAACTACACACGGAGAAGAAGTTTGGTTTGCGTTTATGCTTGCATGAAACTACATACACAGTGTATGTATAAAGTACAAAATGTGATTAGGGACCCTATAGCATGAATATATGGCATACAACATGTTTTACAATTAGTAGTGGTTAAACACGTGGTTGACACCCTCTAGTTGTATTTGTAATCACTCAATCGTAGATGTGTTAGTAAAAATATTAGCTATGCAGTAAGTTACAAATAGTAGATAAATCACACCAGGGATACACCCACTGTTACGTCTTCTGGCGGCGCCTACTAAACCAGACGTAGCACAATATGCAACGTTTGACGTTTATTGAGACGTTTTACTGCAACGTTCGACGTTTTTCGGGGGAGTTTTAACCCTCTCTCTGTGTGCGCACCTTGGCGTTATGGATGGACGCTCTGTGCTGCACCGCGTGGCTCGAATATCCTGCTGCAATAATCCTCCGATCCGACTCCAGATCGAGAGCACACGCTAGTTGGACGTTGGTTAGTTTATTGTCAAACGTTTTTAATATATGAACACACGAATAAATCAATGCACTTTACTCGGGAATCGATTCGCTGGACCGACTGAATCGCGTCGGAATAACTGGGCGATGCGATTAACTCTTTCCCTCCCAACTCGCCATATATGGCGAGTTGGTGGGAAAACATGGTATCCCGTCTGTCCATAAATGGATACAAATCTAAAAAACGATTTCTCCGCAATGCGTAATGGTAGAGACCTCAGCTATGGCTCATTCGATCAAGGAAACCCTATATTTTATTCTCTGTGATTATCGTGGAGAAATATTAAAAATGCGAGGAGTGATAGCCTTTCTTTTTCAAGGCTTCGCCTCTTATTTCTATCGATTTTACACGAATTTACACGTGACTAACTCAGCCAATAAGAGTCGTGTTAACTTGCAGAGAAGCTCTTTTTGTCAAGCAAGTCTTTCTTTACATTCTCTGTGAATTTCGTGCCGTTGAGATAAAAAGGAGAGCGTTGGTGACGTTTTCGCAGCAGGCGGTTATGCTTCGTGTTCACCAAAGCATGAATCCAGCTGGGCCTGCTGAGCGCACGATAAAGAAAAAGGCGGCGAGACTAGCTAGTTCGGTGTGCCCTGCTTTGAAGAATATTGGATATAGTATTTGCGTTTGTTTGGTTTTGTATGCCCTTTTTACACTTCCTTCACTGTTCTTTTTTATACTTTTTACTATTTTAGTTCTACAAAACTAAAAACTTCAATGCGTTTTGGTTCAAGTTTTCATAATATAGTCAGAAAAAAGGGAAATTTCAATTACAAATAGTAAAAAAACTACTGAAGATAGAAATACAGTTCGAATTTTCCTGAGTACAAAAACTATTAGACAATCTACATTCCAATTTTCATATCATTTGGGCATTCCAATAATAAGTGAGTATTTCGTTTGTCAGTGCACCTCAAATTTTTCAAAGTCGAGCAGAATTTTCTTTGCATAAAAAGTGGTGTTCACTAAAGTTTACATAATATATTCTTTATTAGAGGTAGATTTTAGATGTGCAGCTTGTTTAAAAGAGGGATAAATTATCTTTCCAACCATACTAAATATTAAATCATAGCATAAACTTTAGAAAAACTGTGCTAATTTGAAAATGACTAAAAATTGTAAAAAACACTGCGGGACAGCATGTTTGAATTAATGCATTTGGCCGGGAGTGAAAGAGTTAATAGACAGTCCGTGTTCCTTTGCGGCTTGCTTGTCAACTCGTTCTTTGTTTAAACCGGCAGATGCGACTTTTGTCTTGTTCCTCTTCTGTCAACTATACCACAAAGTCATAATAACCTGGCGCTAGCGCGCCAGGCGGAAGTC
This sequence comes from Ciona savignyi, assembly GCA_000149265.1. Classification (NCBI taxonomy): domain Eukaryota; kingdom Metazoa; phylum Chordata; class Ascidiacea; order Phlebobranchia; family Cionidae; genus Ciona; species Ciona savignyi. The sequence goes on along the minus strand of CH002533.1, from coordinate 121,141 downwards.
ACCTACCTCTGTTCTCCTCTCAGCCCAACCACCAGTCTTCTTCTCCCTTTTGACGCCAAAACATCCTTATTTATAGGTCGCCCAAACATACAAGCATTTACTGGCGCCATAATGATCTCATCGTGATTCTGCAGTTTCCGAGTGGATGACGTCAATCTTATCGCGGATGTTGATAATTAAGATGGTTTACATAGGCGATCGCCGCATAAAGCTGGATGCACACATACGCGCGACTACGGAACGGTAACGGGACGCGACCTTCCGGCAAGCGACTGCACGGGCTCCGTTTCCGCGCACGGTAATCGCTCGACCGCGTGTGCAATGCACACATGCACTTTGGTAATGCTACACCCGAAAGTCTTAATATTGTTGCAAACTACTAACTAGATAGCTGTTATATTAACACTAAATTACCATAAAATATGAAATGGCAACATTCAATATGTTTGAATCTGATAAGCAACTTACTAACTACAGATACCAGTTTATTTTATTGGCCTACCCACGGTATTGCCTTCATCTTTCCATACAAAATAATATTCAGATTCCGTCGTAACAAGAACACAACATTGTATTTAAAAAAACAAAAGTTGAATGGTATAAAATCAAATAAAGAAAGAAAAGAAAGGTTTTACGGCAACGAAGTTACAACTTTAACTTAACATTGAATTTGGATCCCCCAGTATCTCAATTTCTACTGGAGGATTAATTAAATTACTAATTTGTCGAATGAGGTGTGATGATACAGAAGGGTGCATTTCACGCAATTCAGCAGCCCAGTACATGGCTAAGTGAACAAACTTGTCAGTTGGTTGTAGTGAAACCTTTCTTTCCTCTCTTTCTTTTATTCTTTCCTCATTTCGTCTTGCCATTGCTAGTATTTCATTCTGAAAAGAAAAAAGGAACCGACATACTATCAGTAGATACTAGATAATTGATAGTATTGACGCAACACTAAGTAGTCTGAGCCAAAGGCTTATTGGATTCGTGCAATCCGGAAAGTCGTTGTCAAAACCAATAACATGCTGTTGTCATGTGCCCTTGGGTTGCAACCCAAACAAGGGTCAAAAATGGGTCGCACTACCACTGCTTGTCTGTTTTTGTCTGAAGCGTACCGGTAGGTATTTAAAAAAAAAGGAGCAACTTGAAATCCAAAAATCATTCATACAAATACAATCATAATTATTTTTAATGTTAAAATACAATATTTAAAGCTTAGGTCCGTGAGATGTTCAAAAATTCAGATTTGGGTTGTGCTCAAAAAAGTTTGGGAACCGCCGCTATACGATAAACATGGGTATCCTATAAATTACAACAAACCTGAAATTGAGATTTTGCAGTCAATATTTTCCTTCTTTTACAACTTTTCGAGTTGGCATATCGTGTAGGGAGTTGGTGGTGTGGTTGACTTGGCTGGGTTGTTATCTAATGGGATTTAATAATTACCTGGATTAAAACATCTAGGAAAGTAGAAATAATTTTAATTACAAATGTGACATTTTTATATAAGCAGTAGCAGTACCAACCTTCTGATTGAATACCGGTATTAAATTCCCCAGCATTTTCTGTTTCATCCAAGTATTCAATTTCACCAGATGCACTGCTATCCAATATCTCATTTAAAACTAGATTGTCCTTTGTGCTACAATACAAAACATTAAAATGAAAAATAAAGGTATATAGGCTAAATATGTGATAAAAAATTGTAATTCAAAACAAATAATTCTACTATACGGTACTACTTATAAAACAAATCAAATTACTACTAGTATATTAACATTCCCTCTCAATATGTACAATTGTAACATAAAAAAGTTATTACCATTTCTGCCTTACTGGTAGCATAAATTATGTACCTACGGTGGGTGAGGAACATATCCAAAAATCCCATTTGACTGTAGAACTCCCACGATTCTGGGTTTATTGTGCCAGAACCACTGGGCAGGGATGACTGACCTTTTTCTATGCTTTTTGACATAAGTGTCTCTTAAATCTTTCCAGGTTTTTTGGCAATACTGGCCTAGAAACACAAAATAACATCACTTTTCAAAAGAAATCAAACACAAATATTATTGAAAAAACATTTAAAAAATAAACAACACAAAATACCCACCAGTTTGCTGCAGTTCAATCCCAATTTTTACCCAGGTGTTATCTACATTCACTCTATTTTTTCTTTCTGCAAGGTATTGATTGAACAGAATTGGGTGTTCAGATACCAGGTCTATTAATTTGTGTTTGAAACTAATCAAATCTTCTCGTGCCATAATAAGCAATGAACAGTGGCTATATATGATTAATTTATTTTTACAGATACCTATTCCTGAAAGTATAAAACATGCTTTCAACATGCCACAAAAACTGAAGTGTTATGAGTGTAAATGTTTAATGTGTTAATAATTGTACCGGTATTGAAATGACACTGCTCCGGGTCCTGATAAATAGGTACACAATTCGTTGCGTAAATGACCAGCACTTTTGGAAAAGTTATTTGACCCTAAAGCACCAGTGACAGGATGCATGTTTACTGAACTTGGAACAGTATGATGCCAGTTTCCTTGAATTAGAGTTCCATCTGATCCAACTCTATCCACATCATCTGCTGATATGTATCGTTGGACACTTGAAGTTTTCTTTATGTTTCCCTTTTGCAGATAGTTATGTAGCACAGCACATGCTTGGACTACTGCAACCGCCTTGTCTGGATGACAATTTAATTCTGTGTGAAATATCTGCCATCTTGCTGCAAGAATGCCAAATGTGTTTTCTATAACACGCCTGGCTCTACACAGTCGATAATTAAACACTTGCTTTTCTACAGTAAGCATTCTTCCAGGATACGGTTTCATTATTTGATATCTTAAAGGAAAAGCGTCATCTGCCACTATAAAATGAGGAAGAACCAGATCTGAATTTGGTAAACGAACTGCAGGAGGAATGTCTAATTTCTCCTTATCTAGAAGTTTTCCCATTGTAGAGTTAAGGAACACCCCTCCATCACTATGTCTCCCACTGTTGCCAATATCAAGAAGAGTGAAACAATACTGTGCATCACAAATAGCTAACAAAACCAAGGAAAAGTAGCCTTTGTAGTTATAGAACTCCGACCCTGAGTTTGGAGGTGCTCTAATTCGAATATGTTTCCATCTATTGCACCAATAGTATTAGGAAAATTCCATAAGTGATTAAAATCTTGGGCTATTTCAAGCCATTGTTCTTTGGAGGGCGGTGCCATAACTTTATTCACCAATGCTGTCCAAATAGCACTACAGGTTTCTCCTACTATTTTGGCAACAGTCGTATGGCCAACTCGGAATGAGTACGAAAGCTGAATGTAACTGGATCCAGATGCTAGGTGTCTGCAATATTTTTAAACTGTGTACCGTAATTACTTACAACTAAAACTGTACTGACCTTAAAGTAATTACTAATCTTTCTTCTGGTGTAATAGCCTTCCTCCATTTTGTGTCTTTTTTAATGATCAATGGACTAACTTTACCCAATAAATATTTAAATTGGTCATAATCCATACGAACATAATTAAACAACTTCTCATCATTTCTGCATTTTAAAGACTGAAACAAATTAAACTCTGACTGACAACTTCTTTCCATAAAGATCTTGTCGACCCAAACTTTTCTATTTGGCCTGAAATAATATTAAATTAAACAACATAAACCAACAAAATAATATGGGCAAAAAATGCAAACCATGTTTGTTTACTATGATGCATTATTAAGAGTTGAGACTGATCTCTAAATATTTTAAGGCAAGCCTAGATATGTGCTACTGGTTTGGTAATACTTTACTAACAATTGTTCCAAGCTTTACGGAAGATTCTTTGTAGACTGTAACTTGAATTGCTGAGATCTATCTTACCCACTAGCTGACGACATCAATAGCATCAGCAGATTTTGTTGAGCTTCAAACAGATCTTCTTCGACCCTTCTATTTGAATAAGGTTGATGCGGCTAGAGTAAGGATTTTTATAACTTGGCTTAACTTGAATATTATTGTGTACGGTACCTGAATCGGAAAAAGAAATGGAAGCAACTATGTTGGGAAAACTAGCTGCAATGGAAGAGGCAATGAAAAACATACAAGGCAAGCAAGAGATAATAGAAGCTAAGCTTGATAATAAAAGCCCAGATACTGCCCCTGTGTCTTCTATTTCAGATTCTACGGTGACCGCGAGGGAGGTTGCTGAGATGAGGTCTTCCTTGAACGGTCTTGAGGCGTCCATGAAAGAGCTAAGGGCCATGCTTCAAAGAACGGATGAGCGAATAGACGACTTGGAGCAGTACGGAAGGAGAAACTGCCTAGTACTACATGGGTGACCAGGACATCCCAAAAGATCATAGATTTCTTGGTTATGTATTAGCGATTTTTAATAAGCTTCACCTGCCTTTTCCTATATCACCAGCTCAGATTGACATTGCACACGTGCTGCCAACGAAGAATGGACGAACCCCGATCATCGTGAAGTTCGTCCACAGAATCGTTCGAAATCAAATCTTCGCTGCCAAACGACATCTTAAAGGAACGAAGATGGCAATCACGGAGTCACTGACAGCGAGACGACTCCGCATCATGGAGAAAGCCAAAGAGGCCTTTGGCTTTCGAATGGTGTGGACCATCAACGGAGTCATAAACGCAATGGTCAACAACAAAAGGCAAGTTATTAACAGACTATCTGACATTACTGCCCTTCTTGCTTGCAATTCCTCTTCCACCTAGGTATTAAAACTATAGTATACTGACAAATATCCCAACCCTATTGGTACCATGTGCAAATTAGTTTGTACATAGCATTTGGCCAGTTACCTTACCCACTCTATGTCAACCCCCAAAAGATGTTTTTGTAAGAGCTGCAGCAAGCTCATCCGAATAAATCAAAATTTTATTAAGTGTGACAATTGTAAGTCTAATTATCATTATAAATGTCTAACCGATGTCTCCAATTACTCACATATATCAGTAAATAATATTAAAAAGCAATTAGCCCCATTCATCTCAAATTGGCTTTGTGATCACTGCTCTTTTAAACACTGTCTCCCATTCTCATCAATTTCTGACACTGAACTTTCTCTTTTACTTACTTCCACCTCTTCTTATGGAAATTTGGACCCAAATAAGCTGAATTTATTTTTTAATGATTTAAATTATGACATATTAAATGATGGGGATGAGGTGACTTCTGTTAGGTGCCCGGAGCTGTATATTACCTCTGAAGAATGTAAATCACATTTATTTACAAACCACCAAGGTTTTTCTACCTTAAGTCTAAATATTAGATCATTGACAAATCCAAATAATTTTAATAAACTGGAAGCACTGGTTTCTTCTCTCAAATTTAAACCAGAGGTAATTGCTATTACTGAAACTTGGATAGTTGCAAACCAAACTGGTCATTATTCTTCCCGGTTATGTATTTCTAAGTAACAGTCGGTCAAAGAGCAGGGGTGGTGGGGTTGGATTGTATATTAGATCTGACCTGAATTTTCAAGTAATGGATTGCCTTACTGTAATGGAGGAGCGGATTTTTGAGTCCCTTTTTGTTGTCTTTCCTGACATATTTCCCCAGCACTCAACCAAATTAAAATCATCCTTAACTTATGGTGTCATTTACCGATCTCCTAAATTGGACTCTGAATCAAATGCTTTATTCTTACACAATTTGTCAAATACTCTTGAAAAAATCGAATCAAGAGACTCACAGTGTATACTTCTTGGTGACTTAAATTATGACCTTCTGAAAGAAAATAACAACAACAACATAACAAATTTTACAAATTTAATGCACGATTATTGCTATCAATCTGTCATAAACAAACCAACTCGGATTACTGACTCGGGTGCAACAGTTATTGACCACATCTGGAGCACTTTCGACTTTCGAATTTTAAAATCAGGTATTATTACTGATAGTATATCGGACCATCTCCCAGTCATAATGACTATTAACACTGAAATAACCAAAACGTGTACGGAATTGTCATCACGATCTTTTACCAACTTGAACACCACCATTTTTAATATTAATATTCAAAACTTAGACCTTCATGAAATCTTTTGTGAATCTGACCCAGATACGGCCTATACTAAACTAATTGACCAATATAATGTTGAATTTGAAAACTGTTTTCCAATTATACATTTAAAAAGTAAAAAAGCACAAAATCAATGGTACACCATAAAAATTGCTCAGCTGAATAAGACAAAACAGAAACTTTATAAAAAATTTATACGAAAAAAAACAATGCAATGTAAAGATGAATTCGTTACTGCCAGAAATATTTACAACCGTGAAATACGTGGTGCGAAAAAAAATCTTTACAGGAAACTTTTTGAATCCAATAGAAAAAATATGAAAGCTACATGGCGGTCCATTAACTCTCTGCTAGGCAGACAAAGTCAACCAACTTCAAAATTCTTTGAAATAAATGGAAGAATGACAAATGACCCAGTTACAATAGAAAATCAGTTTAATGATCATTTTTCTAATGTTGCATCCGAGTTGGTAAGAAACATCCCACAATCCACATCACTTCCATCAGACTACTTGGGCCCTCAATCTCCCTCCTCCATTTACATATTCCCCACAAGCCCATTGGAAATCCAAGCAATAATTCACGAAATGAAGTCCAAATCTAGCAGCGGCATTGACAATATTCCCTCAAAACTTGTAAAATCAACTCCAAATAACATTCTGCAAGCCTTAACCCACATTTTCAACCTATCACTTCAATCTGGAAAATTTGTAAATGCTTTTAAATCTGCTGAAGTCATTCCAATATATAAAAAAGGCAAGCATACATCAGTCAATAACTACAGGCCAATTAGTTTACTTCCATCCTTTTCTAAAATACTAGAAAAATTGATGTATAACAGAACTCATTCCTTTTTGAAACAAAACAACTTTTTTCACAACCACCAATTTGGATTTAGAAAAGGTCATTCTACCAGTTATGCAAGCAATGTATTGGTTAATCTATTATTCGATCAAATGGAAAAAAAGAAATCAGTCCTTGGCTGTTTTTTTAGACCCTCTCAAAAGCCTTTGACACCATTGACCATAAAATACTTCTAAACAAACTGTCACATTGTGGAATTCGTGGTGTTGCCTTAAGATGGTTCACCAGCTATCTTTCAAACCGTCGTCAAATTGTTAATTTTAATGGTGTTTTGTCCTCAAACATGAACTCGGTAACTCTAGGTGTCCCACAAGGGTCAATACTTGGTCCACTTCTATTTCTCATTTATATAAATGATTTACCAAATTGCCTAAAACACAGTGAAACAATTATGTTTGCAGACGACACCAGTATTTTCACCCCAGGTCTAAACCAATCAGTCATATGTCAAAATGCAAATAATGATTTGGAAAGAGTATCTACTTGGCTCTCGACCAACAAATTGGTTCTCAATATTGACAAAACTAAATTCATGTACTTTTCCAGCTCCACCAAACCTGAACTTTTACCATCTTCCATTATCATTAACAACTATCAAATTGAACAAGTCAACTCATTTAAATTTCTGGGTTTAACCATAGATAACAGACTATCATGGAAGCCACATATGCTTAATTTGGCCAAAAAAATAAATACAAATCTTATAATGGTACGTAAAATCCGACCACTCATCGACCGTTCTTCACTTTTATCATTATATCACTCGCTAATTCTTAGTCACATTCAATATTGCATCTCCTTCTGGTGTTTTGGTAACAACCAAATCCTAGCCAAATTACAACGTGTGTGCAATAAGTATATTAGAATGATTTTTAACCTTGGCAAACGGGAGAACACTGTTAAAACAATGCAGCAACATCAACTTCTGACCATATATGATATGCATAAACTCGAAATCTTATCTATAATGCACCGGTGCAATTATCAAAAGCTTCCCACGGCCCTTCTTCAATCTATACAGTTAAAACCCATGACCACTAGGATGACGACCAGAAGCAAAACAAAATTTGCCATTCCATTCTGCAGTAAAACGATTTCCCAACAGTCCATAAAATATATTGGCCCCAAATACTGGCATCAATTACCAATAAAAATTCGCGAAATTCAACCACATCATAAATTTATTAAAGCTGTTAAACAACACCTCTTGAATGATCCTCATCCCCTTCCATGAATTTACTCATTTCTCACTTTAATACTACCCTAATATTTAACTATATTGCCAGTCATTTTTACTATAATATTTATTTACCTATTATAACATTACATTTTCCTTATTATTACTTTCCTTCATTTATTCCCCTATCCTCCTACTGCACACTCCTCTCACAAAGCTATGACTTTTGTTTTGTTTTTTGTTTTTCTTATTTTTGTTTCTATTGTTAAGATTGAATTGCTTTAACACAATTTAACTATCTCACCATCACTGTATTAGCCCACTGTATAACTCACAGCATGCTGTCTTATTTTTATCATTTCACCATTTAAGTCACAGGGTTTTTACTGTTAATGGCATGCCGATGGCAATTTGTATTTGTAGTGCTGTTTTCGTTTTAGTTTTTTTAGCCGGCCCTAATAGTATGCCCCTATTTATTGCTTGACTGCATGCCACATCTTTTTAGTACTTCACCAGCACTATTATATTTACTCTTATTATTCACTGTCTTTCCTATCTTCTGTTAGCAGTCTTTAAGACCCATACTGCCCAGAAATTCTTGTTTCAGTTGTAAAGAAATTCCATCGGCGGAAACGATTGCTCTACCACCTTCCCCGGCTCATTCACCTGCTCTTCGCCGCCGGCTGCAATCCTTTTTCTCCGATGATGCTTCAATAAGATGAGATTTGGCAGTGGAACCCAATTACTGTGGAGACTTCACATTAAACTGTTTCGGACTTACTATTCATTAATTACACACAAAAACGAAAGCTTGCTGCTGTTTATCTTTTTTCTTTAATGTAGTGTTATTTCAAATATTTATGTATACTGTATACATATCACTATCATAATTAGTTTATTTATATTTTCTAGTGCAGTAATGTTCTGCACTTAAAGTGCTTTCTTTAATAAATGTAGTGCAATAACTGTTCTTGCACCAATTATAATTTAATGTTTTATAAAGTGTGTTTTGAAACGGTTTTTTAACCACTGGTGGAATTTCATTTTAGGGTTTTTTTCTTTTTCCACTTAATCCCAAAGCCGGCTCCCCCCTCAGTACTGGGTCGCGCTTGCACACTTTACTCAAGTATTAAATAACACACCAAATTTAATTAATTAATTTTAATTTAAATTGTTTTTGTTGAAATTTATTTTTTTTAATGTAAGGTTTAACGGCCACGTCATTTTTTTCCATAACTTGCAATGTGTCTAGTCACTGGCGTGTTTTAACTACTGTAGTTTTGCCGTTTCATCCTGTCTCCTTAATTTGTAACAAATGTTGTATTCTTCTTTATTGTAATGAAGGAGCAAAAAAATAAAACTAAACTAAACTTACTTCGTCACTGTCACTGCTTTCATTATGCAACAGAGCCATAGTGGCGCGGTACCTCTAAATACTACAGGACCGCTTGGAGCGCATGGAGCGTTTAAATCGCTTGGATCGCTTGGAGCGCTTGGATCGCTTACTATACTTCGTAATTACAAAAGCCAAGATTTTAATGTTAGGGTTGGGGTTAAAGTTAGTTCTGGGGTTGAGATTAGTGTTTGGGACAGGGTTAGAATTACTTTCCATACCAATCTAAGTGATCCAAGCGATCCAAGCGCTCCAAGCGGTCCTGTAGTATTAGAGGCACCCATAGTGGCGAAGTATTTCAATTTAAAAACTAAGTAGGCCTAGCCTAAAAGTACCAGAATTTCGTTCAGGTATAGCGGGTACCGGTATACATATACATTAATTATTCAGTTTAATGACTAGGAAGTTTACCGCATGATTTTCCTATCTCACTATCTGCCTGAAAATATAGTTTCCTTTCACTGTCGAATAGCCAAATTAAATAAGCACCTGTAACATAACTGACATAGGGTACCGGTACACATTCATAGTGTACAACTTGTAAAATAAATAATAAAAGTCTACAGTTTTAACTTCACACAAGGTAATATGGCTACATTAATAGATGCCGAATGTCGCTGCTGCCGTCCGGAGACGCGGAAAAGTAGAACTCGATTCTACTCTATCCGCTTAGCCGCGCGGCAGCAATAATTGAGCCGTGCGACAAGCAGTCGTATGAATCGCGCGCTCAATGCAGACATAAAGCCGTTTCGCATCGCCGCGATGCCGTTCCGTTTGGCCGCGCGGCATACAAACGGATACATGTGTGCATTCAGCTTAATACAGGACTCGTCACAAAACGCGCAACTCCAGCAATATAAAGAAAGACGTTATTCCAAATCGAAAACTTGTATTCCACTTTAACGTTAAGATATTACTAAAATTTGCGGGTTTTAAATAGTTTACACAGTAGGCTAACTTATAAACTTCACTTCTATACACATGACAAATTAATATTAAAACACATACATAGCCCAAATCAATTTAACTATGGAAAATACTGCAACCAGTCACTTCAAAAACTCTCAAGTCTTTCAAAGGCCCAAATCTTACACGAGGTATAAATATTGCGCACAACGGTAAAATGGGAATTGTTATGTCTAATGACCTCATTTATAATACCCACCAATCACAAGAATAAAAGAGTTTTCCACCGTTTCTCGAATTTTGTTGTCGTGGAATTATTAATAAAAATTCAATTGACTAAAGTATCCTCAAAAAGCATCCCAATAATATAAAAACAGTTTAATTGTCTTTCTTTCTATTGTTTTTTTGAGATAGCAGGTTTAAACACTCAGCAGGAGTTAAAATTAGTGGTGGTTCACCACACACATGATTATGGTTATATACTTCTGTATGTAGAACCATAAATAGATTAAAGGCAGTAGTTCCCAAACTTTTTTGAGCTCGACCCAAACCTCAATATCGTACTTTTTTATTGTCAGCACTACTACTTTTTTACACGAAACAATGATTTATTACAAACCAGTCAGTGATTCAGTGCGACTGATGGAACTGAGATTTTTCCTTCATAATATATGCAATGCGAAGAAGGTCGTGGCCAGAATCGAGGCAATACTTGGTTTTAACCACCGTCAGAGCCGAAAATCTTTGCTCGCATAGATACTTTTTCCAGAGTCGCAACTTTTCTTTAAGACAGTTTTTCGGAGAGAGTGATGATATATTAACATAAAACTATTCTTCGAGATTCTCACATAAATCATTATCTGCGCATCCTTATGTCGACTCATCGAGTTGATAGCTCCACTTACCGCCTTTTTTATTCAACTCACCACTTAGTCTTTTTTATATTTAGTGAAAAGTCTGCGATGCCACTTTTGACTGTGTTGTTTGATACCGAGACGCACTGCAATTTCAAAGCCACGTCGTCACCGCATATGACTCTGGCCATGTCCATGGCTGCTGGCTTTACGAGTTCTTCTCCAATCGTGTGGGGTTTTATCTTTCTCGCTATTCGTAGCGCGACTGTGTAAGATGCAAGCGTAGCTTGCATGAAGGCTAAAAGCAATGGATTCGTTGTTGAGCAAAAGCGGTGTCGTTTCAGTTTTGCTTGTCGGACTTCAAAATAAAATCCCTTTTTTGTACATGTTGCGAGTTCTTTGTCTCCAGATGTCTCTTTAATTTGTTTTTTCTTCAGGGATTCGTTTCACAACACAGCACTGCACAGCATACAGTGCGGCTGAACAGTACCACGATCATTGATAAAAGTAAAAACGAATCCAAAAATGCTTGCTTGTACAATTTAGTCATCCTTAAATACTATATTCTTTCCTAACTGCTCTTCCATTAAAATAAAACTTTCATAAAACCGCTATGATGCAATAATTAAGGTTTGGAGACGAAGTCAAGTAAAATGCGTATGATATGATACGATAGTTCAGTTGTGGGCTCGCGCTTTTTAAATTTTGATTGCTTGTAGTTGGCTGACCAAGGCGTTAGCTGAGCTTGTTTAGGCTGCTGGCTGCCTAACGGTCTTTCGCGAGCTGCGCAGCGGAAAGTCTATTCTCCACAGATCGCACACTAATAATTATAGTGACCACGATTTGTACTGTCTTAATCTTAAACTCGAAGTTCATAACTCTTGATTCACTTTAGTTGTATTCTGCGTCTCATTCAATATACGGTTTATTCTCGAAGCGAGTTACTTAGTACGTTATACAGCATAACGCAAGTTATCTCAAGTACGTTATTGCAAGTTATTATTGTAGGTTATTTAAATTTCCAGAATATATAGGGAATTAACAAGGTGCGAAAAGTTTACGTGCCAGACGTTTCACATCTGCACGTTTGACTAACTGTGGGGAATTGGGTGAAAAAACTATGTTAATGATTTAAACGGCAAAAATACAAAAGGCCCGCACAAGGTGATAATTACGTAAAAAGTAATAAAACGTGAGAGTCGGTAAACTTGAAACGCAAAAAAACGACGTTAAAACACAAAATGTTTAGGACATAAAATAAATTAAAACAAATATAGATTATACGAAATGCTACACAGTCAAGAAGGATTTGAATGAACTTGAAAATTAAAAAATATTTGTTTTGACAGCTTTAAATCAATCATCTTGCTGCGACCCATTTTGAGACCCTTCACGACCTATACTTGGGGAATCGTATAACCGTATTTGGTAACAAACTATCTTTTAAACTTAATGCACTGTGTGTAGAACCATAGATCGATTAAGGTTTTAAGCAACTTGTTGTGTCATTGCGACATCCGCATTATTTCTAATCTCAATTTGTGAGTGTAGTGCAAGTAACTTTCTTTGTTGTTTTTTTTATTTTCTTCTGTACGAATAGCCTTTATTGGGTTTCTAGTTGTCGCATACCACTTAAGCGAAATCGCTGCATAGCGTGCTGTTCCGGAACTACATGCTGACCATACGACTTAATTTTTCCTTAGCTAATTTCTCGGGGTCGAATGGCACCAGAAACATACCAATTGCTGCATCCTGTTGTAATGGTAAAACAATTTTTGCGTTGACGCAGCACTAATTTTCGCGGGAAACTTACAGACCAGCTTTTCAGCATTGGAAGTGTCTAATACAAGAAAGCTATTGGTGTTAAGTCACAACCAGCTTTGGATGGCATACATATCAAGCCTTGTAACAAAATCTCGAATGTAATGTATCGGGTACGTTGCGTTTTGTAAAAACTATTTTAACTTATCTTTAATTTATTTTACGCCCAGAAAGTGGTGGGTTTGAGCTGTTTTTGAGCAGAGAGTAATTTGTGGCGAAGTGATTCTTGTAGATGAGATAAGAACAGATCCCGAAATTTTTTCGAGTATTTTCGTTTAAGCCCAACAACTTTTGACGAGCTGCTTTCGCACGTGAAATCACCACTAACTGAAGAATATCGATTTCGGCTGATAAACGGCTTGCCTTAACTCTTCGGTATGTAGCTCTAATTTACCATAAAGGCCGATTTGCATTAAATACTGGCTTTTTTATATTTGGCGACTGGAAACTCGATGCGTTCACTGTCTTTCAGTTTTCGCATCGGATATAGTACCTGCTGTGAAATCATCGGAGAAACATGTGAAGCAATATGATCTACACTACGACCACTATACTTAAAGACCCCTACATCATCTCAAGAATGGCGATTAATCGCCTCTAAATTTGAACGTAATTGGAATTTTTCACTGTGTATGGGGGCCATCGACGGTAAGCACGTGATGATCAAGCTCCTGAAAAGCAGGGCTCCGAGTATTACAATTACAAAGGATATCACAGTATTATTCTTTTGGTCGCCTTATGTAATGCAGAATATTGCTTTACGGCAGTTGATATTGGAGATTCCGGTCGACACAGTGATGGAGGGGCATTTTCAAATACCCAGTTTGAAAAATGTTTTACCCAGAAGAACAATGTTCTGTGCGTTTCATTCTCTCCCAGGTTCTTCTATCCGAATACCGTACTGTATAGTGGGGGGCGCGACTTTTCCTCTAGGGAAAAACGTACTGAGACCGTATCCTGGGCGATACTTACCAGACGACCAACACATTTTTACTATCGTTTGTCACGTGCACGCTGAGTTGTTGAAAATGCATTCGGAACTCTTTTATCAAGATGGAGAATATTTCGAAGACCAATTATTGCGGTTCCCAAAAAAGTGATTGCGATAACCAAAGCCTGCTGTTGTTTACATAACTTTCTTCAAACTCGTGGAAAAATATGCCAACCAACGTTTGTTGACCGAGAAGATGCCGAAGGTAATGTTATGGGAGACTGGCGGTCAAGCGGAAGCATTCTGCAACCTGTAGGGCGCACAGGAAATAACACTTATCCTCAAGCGACGGTCTTCCCTTGGTTGGGAAGGGCGGCCCACTGGTTCTGTCTGTGGTTCAGCCTTCGGGTCAAGGAGCGCCGATCCCTGGGGGCGATCTTGAATGTGCCCGACCCGAGGCCGAATTCGCCTTGGGGCTGCGGGGAAAACCGGAGGGACAGGCGCCGGCTGGCAGCTCGAGTGGCTGTCCACAGATCGGCCGGCATCCTGTATCCGGTCTTCCATGATTTGTGCCCCATTACCCAGTCCCCGCTTAGGTATTCATTCCGCCATGGCGCAAGCGGACGCCGTCTCGGACCGGCCCATGCGCGCGGCGTGCATCCCCAGACGGCCCTTGGCAACTAGCGAGACGAGATGGTCCGGTGAAGACAGCATCTTGAAGGCCTGGGTCACCGTCAGTATGTCGCACTCGGCGACAACCGACGAGATCCCCAGACCCCCTGCGTAGGGGGACGTGTGGAAAAAAGCCCGACACGTCCCCTTCGGCAGGCGCAATGCTGTCTTCACACAGCGTCTCACCGTGTTGTCAAGGCACTGGAGATGCCCCTCGGCGCAGGGCCGGACCCGGAGACCGCAAAGGCGAAGAGGCGCCGAGTCCAAGAGCCTCCGACCTAAATTACTAAAGAAAAGTTTAAATGGGATCCAATAACAAAACTTTGATTATGGAATAATCTTATTAATTAAACGGTTTCCACTCTCCTTTCATCTAAGTAGCTTTCCTGCTGCTTAACTCAGCGTGCAGGACAAAATGTGATGCATGTGTTAAAAACACATTAATACATCACACTAATCAATAAATTGTGTTTATGCCATGATAATCACCTTTAATTCGTCGCTACACATAGCAATACTGTCTACTCTACTTGCTACTAAACTAGGGAAAATACACTTCTGTGCATTAAAGTCGCGTATGCCCAATTTTCCCACTGGTAACACAAAATTCCAAAAAGTTTAGTGGCACACCTGGGAGGGAAAATCTTAAACGGCACACAGTTTGAGTGAGAAACACTGGGTTAATTAAATCAATGGGCGATTTGGCGTACAGCGAGCCGAATGAAACTAAAGATGAGATAATTAATGTACCTGGTATTATTAGTCAATGGCCTTAAAGACAGGCGACTAGCCCCCAAACCGGTTAGTATAAATTACCCGCGACAGTTTTGGGCCGCCTTTAAAGTGGTAATCAGAGAAGGAGAGCAAGCCCAACCCGCCCAAGTAATGCAGCTGGAATTATTGGCCAATGCGTCACATCGTGGTGACGAACGGCTTAGAAACATCATGGACAAATTAGAAAACATGTGAATCGAAATGGATAACATGAAGAAACAGATGGTACGATAGAAGAGGTTATCCGAAAATCAGATTCACCAGCATCAATGGTCAACACGGAACCAACCGCCCAGAAGTTTAACCCCCCTTTGCAAGTGGAAGAAATAGTAAGTGTTTCGCTTGCTGCACCTTTGGCCATATACGTTCCCAATAAAGGCGAACAAACATTATGGATGGTCAGGCTGTGGTAACTAATCCACCCGTAACTCGCAGAAAGAGATTTTACATAGGCGGGAGAAAATAATTTATATGCCTAAAACCTTGCATAGTAGCTAGCCGACAAGGACCTACAACCGAATCGATTCGTGACAAAAATGCTTTGACAAATGCATTAAAGGCACTGATAGTTATCGTATGGTTGGAGCCAACAGTAATTGTTTAAATGTGTCCGGTACGACCGAGTTGAAGATAAATAACAGTAGGATCCGTGTCCACAACCATGAATGTCTACTTCGTAGAGGACGTAACTCACAATTTCATTTTAGGCCTCGACTTTTTGCAGAAACACAAATGCAAAATATGTTTTAGTTTAAACATGTTGGCCATCGGACACTCTTGCGTAGCAATGTTGTCAAAGCAATTCGAGATTTTGGGGGTGCTGTGTTTAGCCCCCGAAGTCTAAAGTACTATGTTTCTTTAAAAAAAAAGAGGGTGCAAGGGCTCCGAAAGGGAACCCCTGTTTTTGCTCAAGGAGCGTGGGGGTAGGTGGGCGCCCCTCCCGCCGCTAGGAGGGACGCAGGATTGGTTCCTCTGAGCTGCACATCCTGTTTGTGTTTGGTGTATTTAAAGAAGGATTTTCTTTTGTGATAAGTGAGTGCAATTTTATAAAAAATACTCTCTAAAATACAAAACAACTTTACAAATCTGTATAAAAAAGGTGATACAAAAATATATACAGTACAATGATATTTTTTTTGGGCGAAATGCATCTTGTGGATATAGAAAAATAATTTATAAAAAAGTGCTATATAAACAAATACTATTTACAAGTTGATGGTAAATCAAGGTTATAGATAGGTCTTTTGGGTTATGGTTGAGGGGGAAGAAAAATTAAGGGAGTCGCCAGAACACTTTTTGAAGTGCGATGCCGTTTTCCGCATATTTTGCGAGGTGTCCACGGGCCGCAAGCATTTGCCACATGTTGTCTCATACACAAGGAGGGCTCGATTGTGCTGAGCCAGCATGTGCTTCCTCAGCTTGTACACGTCATAGAAAGGGCGTGCAGCTGAGGACCTGGGACAGATCTTAATGGGGCATACGAATTGCCCCGGAGTCAGTGGCCCACTGTAAAGAAGTTTGGTGATATGGTCTTTAGGTTTTAGGGTGAGGGTGAAGCTATTGGGGGGTGTGAAATTGAGAATTTGGGCCGGGGGGTAGATATTCAGGGTGGGAAGATCGGAAATGGCGAAGTGCCGACTCCAGGTTACCCAGCCCTGCTTGCTCGCAGGCAGGGCAGAAGTATCGACCCGTCTCACACGAGGACCCGCCATCGGTTGC
This sequence comes from Ciona savignyi, assembly GCA_000149265.1. Lineage (NCBI taxonomy): Eukaryota > Metazoa > Chordata > Ascidiacea > Phlebobranchia > Cionidae > Ciona > Ciona savignyi. The sequence goes on along the minus strand of CH002533.1, from coordinate 103,980 downwards.
ACCACAGTGTCTATAATGTTTTGAAATATTGTGTTTTGTGTTGCTATTTATTTTAATTTTACATTCTCGCAGGTGAAAAAATAGTGAAATTTTGTGACCGTTGTTGTGTCTTGCCAAATAAATCAATGTGTCTTATTAAATTGTTAGCCTGCGAGAAAGTTTGGGTGCAAGTCGAGACTGGGCACTCGTATGAGACATTCCCCACACCACCATACCGTACAGCAACCTCCAGCAGCTTCCCCTCCGACACTGTGATCTTGTGACCGGCCATTCCTCTCGTTCCCAAGGGTGTTGTCCGGGTAGTATTCTAGAGAAAGTAAAAAAGAAGCAGGAGGTCGAAAGCAAATTAATTAGATAAAATGCTCTGTAGTGACCTGGTGGTGTTACTAATTGAATTTTTTTTTAAATATATAAACACTTACAAATATACTTAAGGGCTTAGATCAGTGGTTCTCAAACTTTTTTTGGTTGCGACGCCTTTCCAAAAGTTTGCTAAGCTTGCGACGCACCAGTCATTAATATATTGCTACCTAAGTTATATTTAGTGGCATCGGCGCACACGTAATGAAGAAATGAAATACAATAAAAGAACAATAGCCACGTCCCCGCCCGTTACCAATTTAGTTTAAATCTAATGTGACGCGTGGGCTTGTTTATTTTTGCAAAGATCGTGGAACCTTGGGATAATCTTTGTAACTGCCACCCTCATTTCTCTTTCAACGTCTATTCGTGATCGATATTTAGTTTTAATGACGGCCATGGCAGAAAATCCCGCTTCGCATAAATACGACGTAGCGAAAGGGACAAGAATTCGCAATGCTTTTTTCGTCAAAGCTGGATATTCGTCATTCAATGAAATCCAAAAATTTGTCAAATTGACTGAATTAAATTTCCTTTTCAGGGAACTGTCACAGGTAAGGTCAATGTAATCTTCTTTTTATTCTCCAGTGAAGGAAGATGGGATAGGTTGGGCGAAGGGGTCGTGAACCCATTCATAGTTTGACAAATCTTCTTGAAAGTAGTGTGCGAACTTTAACTCGAGCTTGGATAGATGTTGCACAAATATGCTTCGTAGATTTGAAGGCAGCATCATACTTTTCTTTTGAAGCAGACTGGACAAAAACGGGAAATACTCAGAACTTCCAGACACATTTGCAATATCTTCTTTCCACAGATACAGCTTTTTTGTGAACGCTGTAATTTTATGTGAAATGTCGAGCACATTTGTATGAGCCCCTTGCATAGACAGATTCAGTTTATTCAATTTATCAAAAATATCACACACATAAGCCAACTTTAATAAAAAATTGGTCTCAGCTAGGTAATTAGCAAGTTCATTTCTCTCTTGTTGCAAAAATGCACGGAGTTCGTCCAGCAGCTCGTAGACTCGTTCGAACGATTTTCCAAGCGCAAGCCACCTGGACGAACAATAAAACAGCAAACTTCGATGTTCTGCATTCATTTCTGCACAAAGTTTTTCAAACACTTTTGATTTCAATGGCCGTGTTTTGATAAAGTTAATAATTTTGGTGACTATTTCAACTGTAGCACCAAGTTCCGGACTCAGCTCACGAGCCACCAATGCCTCTCTGTGTATCATGCAATGCACCCACTTGGCCATTGGGGCACGTTCTTGAATTAGACTTCGCAGTCCAGTGCGACTGCCAGACATAGCTCTGGCACCATCTGTACATATGCTAATGCAGTTTCCCCAATCTAGATTGTTTGTAGAAATAAAATTGTTGATTATATTGAAAAGATCAGTTCCTCGGCAACCAATTTCAATAGGCTTGCAAAACAGTAGCTCTTCTACCAAGTTGCGCTCAGAGAAGTCAACAAAACGCACGTAGCAAATTAGGTGGTCATCTCGACTGCCATCAGTCGCTTCATCTAATTGCAGGCTAAATTCTTGTTGTTTCATTTTATCGATCAGTTGATTGTGAATGTCCAACGCCATGTCACCAATCCGACGACACACGGTATCATAGGATAACGGTACGAACTTTAATTTTTTGGCAGCTTCTCCTATCATCGTAGTTGCAAGATCGATTGCAGCATGCAGTATAAGTTCTTCAGCAATACTGTGAGGTTTTTTGCACTTAGCAATTCTGTGCGCAACTTGATAGGATGCTAATAAAGCCTTTGATGGTAGTTGCGAGTATTTCAAAATGGTAGATACTTGGCCCTTCATATCATTTAATTTTCTAGCAAAAAAACATCTGGGTTTACTTTCAAATTGTGGATGTGATAATGCCAAATGCCGTTTAAGTTTATTCGGTAACATGCTCTCACTGGCCAATATTTTGTTGCAAATAACGCACTGAGGTTTTTCCTCGCCATTTTGCAATACAAACGTGAAACCAAAATCCAAATAATTGTCACTGTACTTACGAGACTTCTTTTTAGGTTTATCATCTTCAGTCGAGTTTTTACGCTTAGTCTGCAACATTAACTTGCTGTTTACATCCATTTTATAACTGAATTTTACTGAATGAATTATGCAATGCGTGTGTTATTCACGCAATGAACTGAGTAAGTGATTGTGATTACACAATGCGTTTTATTAACGCAATGGACTGAGTAAGTAATTGTGATTACACAATGCGTTTTCTTTGCTTATAATGAGTGTAGTTTTAAACGCAATGGCCGTGCGACGCCCGACACGATTTTAAACGACGCACCAGGGCGTCGCGACGCACAGTTTGAGAACCTCTGGCTTAAATGATTAAAAGTTCAGTGTAATTCCGCGATAATATTACATGGGTACACCAATTTGGGCGGAATAAAAGTGGGTTTCTGTACACATGTTTTCACTTTTTAATAGGTATTTATAGCATTTTTCTAGACTAGTTTTAAGCACAATTAATTTTTAACAGGTAGGTACTTAGAGTATTTGCCAACTATTTTAAAGGAATAATAAAAAAAATGGGGTAAAAGGTTTCGTTGATGGGTTTTTGGGTAAATCCCATAATCTGATTAGGGTAAATCCCGTAAGTTAAATTTTTCACGTATAATTTCTTTGCCCAATTGATTGGCGTGGTTAAGGATAATTTTTTTAATTTTGGTATTCACTACCCATAGCGTTTTTTCGGGTGAATTCTTTGTTTTTCCAGATATATTTCTTTTTTTGCGTCGAGTTGGGTTTTTATGTTTATTATTTCGATTTTCAGTATGTTTGCGAGTTTTAGTTCTATAATATTATTCGTATGATTGAATATAAAGTATAATCTCCTTACTAAGAGTTACTTTACTTTTACATATTTAATTATGCGTTCAGTAAGCGTTTTTAGTTTATTAATTATTGCGCATTCTACCATAATATGATTAATATTGTCCGTGGGTAATTTGCAGTTTTTGATTGTTATATTTCCATTTTTGTGAATTCTATTTGTGTGGTTTTTATTTAATCCAATCGCCTAGGAAAAAGGCTTTGTGGGCAATTTTAAAACTAAGATCTCTATTTATATTATTAAGATTCCGTTTACATGACCGTTTAAATGAGACTTTTCAAAACAAGCCTGGCCATTTTTATGGCTCGTTTACATGGCCATTTAAAATCGGCTTTCGGAGAAAAAGTTAGCACTTTTATTGCTGCGTTTACACATGGCCGTTTCGCGATGCGAAGTAGGCCAAGCGGAACACGGTAAAATAGTTGGCGTTTCTGTCTTTGTTTCAGAGGACGCAAGTTTAATATACAGAATGGCGGCTTTTTCTTCAACAAGACGTGGAGATTCTGGATGTTACACAGGTACAACAAGTGTATGTAGCGACCTCATATGTTACATAAGATTTATGATATCCGCAGCCGACATTTGCGCTGATATCGCGTCATCACTGAACTATTATTAATGCAGCTGTCGAATAATCTTGTTTATATAATAAGTTTATTTCACTTCTAACGGAGAGCTCCTAAGAGAGAGTCCTAACGCATTAAGTAACATCTTGTATGTGACGAATACTGAGAGTTTTTACCTAAAATCTATATATATCGTTGCAACATCTAACGATTTATTTGTACTAAGTTAATCGCCTCAATTGCTCAATACAATTGATGTTATAAAACTACGGAGGCGTTTATCGACGAACCACAGAAGTCAAGAAGTTTATGCAAAACACCTCAATTAATTAGCGTACATTCGATAGTCGAGATAGCGCGTAGGGAATCGCAGATCTCATCAGGTGTTGTAACCGGCTTACCTGGGTGCCTACAAGGAACAATCTAGCGAAATAGGCAGCGACCTGCAACCGTTCCCTACATATACTTACATAATTCCTCTTTATGTAGGTCAAATGAGTGGTGAAATCATGCACAACAACATTATACAGATGAGTACTGGTTGAAAGAATACCAGATGTCAAAGGCAACTTTCTGCACAATACTACAAGTTGTAAAATAAGATTTTATACCAGGTAGTCCAACAACATCAGAATTTTGGTCGCAAGATGTTATTAAATGTCTTATTTTTAGATAAAAGAGCTGTAAGACAACCGATTCCTTTTGAGAAGTAAGCTGTCATAGCTTTGTTCCAGCTTGCCTCATCGGCAGAATACAGAACAACTGCAAATTTATTTGGAGTGTCCAAATCCTTTGTTCAAAATTGTTTACATAAGTAAGTGCCTGCAATAAGTTGTATGTTTTGTTATGATACTTGTCAAACTAGCTTTATTACTAATATTTGTTTGACTCCGATAAGCCCAACGGTACATTTACAATAATACATAAGCATAACCGACTACGTATTTTTATAAATGGGGGCGGGCTGTAGGGTACGTTAGGCGTAAACCCCGCCCTGGAGGCCACAAGAGCCTAGGCTATACAGACTGTGGATTTGGAAACACAGTGCTGTATATAAGCCTAGACAACTGGTGTCTGTCTCTCTCTCTAATGAAATGGAATCTTTTATACGCGATTATCTCCAAGGAAAAAGTGCGATGAAGAATATCTAAAACACAGACAATAGATTATTTTTGCGCTAGATACAATGGTAATTAAATGCGCACTGGATTTAAACGTTTACGTAAGTCGCGTTAATCGCATCGTGAATTTAGACAACAGTTCGTCATTTAGAGGTTCCTTGAAATTTTCTTAGAACTGTGTCGCCATCCGCCAATTATGTCGGTACGACATCTTAACTCGGCACTATCATAACTTTATTATTAATTTTTTTTATTTAGGGGGGGGGACACATCACTCACTTTAATGGTGTTTTAATCCCATTAATGATTGGTGGAGATGCTCTAATGCCCTCCTGGTTGATCAAACCATTTACTGGATCAAACCTAACAGCTGCACAAATGTCGTACAATTGCTCACAGCACTTCACGACTTAAGGCAAGATGGAGAGATTTTACAAAAGAGAATTGCTGTACCTGTTGCAACCGTGATCATTGCAACTTGCTGCGCTTTACACAATATATGTGAAAATGAACTAAATCCGGACCTTCCAGATTTCACAGAATTGCAACTAAACATGCAATAAATATACATTCGACATGGCATAAATTACATAGAAAAAAAAGTGTCATCAGAGACACCATTTGTCAATATCTGGCAGATAACTTTGCTTTGCGACTAAGTAGTCGATTTTAAATTAGTGTATTAAAAATAAAAATGTGCTGCTTCTCTACAACATAGTTTTACACTGAATGTGATTGGAATGTGTATACGGTAGTAACACAATGAAAAAAACAACAACGAACAACACTAAAACGATAAAATCAACACAGTATTTTAGTTTTGATCAATCAGCAATGTTTGGAAAAATGGTGAGTAACCAGGTAAGGACTTATAAAAAACATACCTTTATGTATTGTCGACGGGCTATTAACAGACGTTGTTCTTGGACAAGACTTTATGGAACAACATAAGAGTGTCAGTATACACTTTGGTGGATTAAATACCTCATACCTTGGAGCATTGCAGTCACTTAAGTGCCCATCGCCTCCAAGATTGTTTGACTACATGACACCGAACTGTCACCCTCCTTGGAAAGCCCAAGTTGTAGTAACTTCAAATGAAAACTAGAGAGTGTCATAACCACCACTATTTGTAAAACACATGTTGTATGCCATATGTTTATGCTACAGGGTCCCTTGTAACCACAACTTGTATTTTATACACTGAATATAATATATAGTTTGTTTCTGCAAGCATAAACGCATGGGTCCCATAGTTATCAAACCAAATTTCTCTTCCATGTGTAAGTTAAAGAAAGAATAATCGTCTAAAATTTACGAACATTTTCACCACAAATGTTTTAAATTGAACCGTCGTTTCAAGCGCCGAAGTGAAATGAAGCTAAATTGCCAAAACAGCCCGATTTAGTTTTTCATTGTATCAGGGAATTTCTAGGTTTAGTAGATAAGTTTCTGTTTTTACATATGTGGGTCATGTTATGTAAGAATTCGTAAAGTTTTAATCTGTTTTGTAGACTCCTTGTTGGAGATGTCAGTGCGATATGGCATGCCTGTCACAATCTTAATTCAGGAACATAACTTCGTTTTTAACGTAATTACCCTAAGTAAATGTTTTTTTTCTTCTTTTAATTGGCACATACTGTCTAATAATCTAACATTTCACCAAATCTGAATATAGTTAGAGCAGCCGTTTAAGCGCTATATGCCCCAAAAAGCTAATTTATTGGAAAAAAAACTTTTGGATTTTAACGTCTCAGGGGAATTCCCCTAGATTCATTAAGCAAAATTTTGATTTCTGCATATCTAGAGCATGTTCTCTTACAAATGTCAAATTTTTATTGCGATTCCTTTACTACTTTTGGTAGATGTCGGGGCGACATGGTATGCTTATTATCACAATCATGATTTGAGAACAAAATCCTGTTTTTAGGGTATTTCCCCATAGGTTATTTTTTTATTTTTTCTAAGTGATAAATCAGTAGTGACTAATGCACTTACATTTTAGAAAATCTGATTTTAATTGTAACAACAGCCGTTGGAACGCTGCCGAAAAAAAGGCAATTTTTGTAGAAAAAAATACCGTTTTGTTTTGTAACGACCCAAGGGAATTCCCCTAGATTTATCACCCGAAATTTTGGTTTCTGTATATCCAGACCATGTTGTCTAATAAATACCAAAGTTTCATTGCGATTACATTTTTCCTTCTGGTAGATGTCGGGGCGACATGGCGTGCTTGTCACAATCATGATTAGAGAACAAAATCTTATTGTTTATTTCTTTTAAGCGTTAAATCAGTTACTACACTGTAAAAAAAAATATTTGTATTTTACCTATTTTATATGGCAATAGTGTGATGCCATAAATAATATGTATTCTTTGATTATCTATTTTTCATATAGGTCCCATACATACATTTTATGTAATTTTTACATATTTCTTTCTACCTTGATAAACATACCTACCGTAGAATATATATTATACGTTTTTATTATTCCCATATTTTAATTAGAATAACAACAACAACGAAATAAACAAGGACACACGTTTAAAAATGGTACAGTTTACTCCAATGTAATTGCTACTTGACAGCACAACCATTTTTAGTCATGTTTGAATGAAGTTACTTTCTTGTTGACAATC
>CH002533.1:50739-87080 GCA_000149265.1 Ciona savignyi | reverse complement strand
TGATATTACATACAAAAACACACAAAAAAATATGTATATTTACAGGATGTTTTTACAGTGTAATGCACTTTTTACATTTTCCCAAATCTGATTCAAATTAGCGGTGTCGTTTAAGCGCCATGCCCAAAAAAGCTACTTTTTTTAGAAAAAATACCGTTTTGGTGTTTAACGCCCCCGGGGAATTCCCCTGGATTTATCCCCCAAACTTTTGGTTTCTGTTCATCTAGACCATGTTGTGTAACAAATACCAAAGTTTAATTGCGATTTCATTTTTCCTTCCGGTAGATGTCGGGGCGACATGGCGTGCTTGTCACAATCATGATTTGAAAACAAAATGTTATTTTTAGGGTATTTCCCTAGGTAATTTTTTTATTTCTTCCAAGTGTTAAATCAGTTACTAACTAATGCACTTACATTTTACCAAATCTGATTCAAATTGGAGCTGCCGTTCAAGCGGTATGCCCAAAAAAGCTAGTTTTTTAGAAAAAAACACCGTTTTGTTTTTTTAACGTTCCAGGGGAATTCCCCTGGTTTTATCTCCCAAAATTTTAGTTTCTGTTCATCTAGACCAGGGGTTCCCAAGCTTTTCTCAGGACGACCCCAAAGACAACTTTCAAGTGTCCAGTGCGACCCAAGGTCAACATATATTTTTTCACGAAACTTTGGACTAGTTTAGAGCCTCTTTCACTGGACTTTTGAGTTTGGTCATGTGGTAGTATTAAGTAAAATAAGCAATAAAACATTTAATCTTGTCATTCCATTATGCGTGTCATTCCATTATGAACAATCAAACAGTGATGTCACAATAAGCACCTACATTTTCGATAGCATAAGTACAGACTTAGTTAGAGTGATGCCTATAAGCCTGTTTTACAGTAAGCCATGGTACAAACTGCTAAATTTAACATGGTTTGTCAAATCTTAGATGTTTTGTACATCCATTATTACCATACCTCACTGACCCCACCGACCCCATGACCTGTTTGCGACCCCACCTACTTATCACTCCGACCCCATTTTGGGTCGCGACCCCTGGTTTGGGAACCCCTGATCTAGACCATGTTGTCTAACAAATGGCAAAGTCTCATTACGATTCCATTTTTTCTTCTGGTAGATGTCGGGGCGACATGCCATGCCTGTCAAGCGTTTGACGAAAAAAACGAAAAAAAAAACGGACAAAAACAATATGTGTCCCAATTTTTCAAATGGGACTCATAAAAATATGTTTACTACCTAGTATTATCTATCGTACAGGACTTTAGTTAGCAAAGAACACGATGCAAACACATATGAAATAGCAAAAGAGATGTCTGTTGTGTCATAATGTTGTATGTCATAATATTTGTCATGACGTCATAATATTACAATTGGATTGCTTCTACTCTCACAAATGCGCATGCCAACAAACACACTTATTGCTTTCTCTCAAAACATTGTCTTTGTCTGCACGCACACATTCTCAATAGACAAGGTCAGGCGCATTTTTTATTATTGCCGCATAGATTGTTAAAATTCATCAAAATCTAAGATTGCAGAAGACACAATGGGCCGTATTCTATAATACTTCAGTTAGATGTCTCGGGCCCGACGGGCCGGATGATTTTGCTTGGGCCGTAGGTTGCCGACCCCTGATCTAGACCATGTTGTCTAACATATGGCGAAGTCTCATTGCGATTCCGTTATTCATTCTGTTAGATGTCGGGGCGACATGCCATGCCTGTCAAGCGTTTGACGAAAAAAAAAGAATTTTCTATCGCGGTGTTTATAGTACAAAGTTTTTATTATTTGCGGTATTTTATTCAGATTATCGTTGAGACACTGTGACTTTAGACTTACATGAAGACCGAGAATTTTTATTTTTTCACTTATCACGTTTTCGTTAATGTTTTCTTTCGCATACTGGATTAATTCGGGGTCGTTTGATATTATTTGCGTTTTGTCCGTATTAATTTTTTGTCCGGATACTCTTTCGTATTCTTTTAGTTCAGTCATTGGTATTTTTAAAGATTCTTTGTTTTCTAGGATTAACGTTAGATCTTCCGCGTATTGTTCTAATTTTGTTTCTGTTGGACCGAATTTGATTCCATTTATTTGTGTATTTTTCATTATTTTCCTCGTTAAGGTTTCGATTCCAAAGATAAATAAAAGCATACTGCATGAGCAACCCTGTCGGATGCCTGTGTTTATTTTTATCGGCAGTGTGAGGGCGCCATTAATTTGTATCCTGCTGTCTATATATTGTTATATATGATTTCTAGCCATGTTATTAATATGGTGAGAAGATTTAATTTTTTAAATATCGGTTTTATAAATAAGTGATTTACGCGATCAAACGCTTTCTCGAAGTATATTGCGATTATTGATGTTCGTTTATTGAATTTATTTGAAGATTCTATGATTGACGTAATGTTGTAGAGCGCGTGATCTAGCGTTCTCCCTTTTAGTCCGCATTTCTGGTTATTGCTAATTATGTCGTTCATGATTAGTTCGCATCGCTTTGTTATTATTCCATAGTATTTTGTAATCGGTGTTTAATAGAGATATGGGGCGCCAATTTTTGATCTCTGATTTAACGCCTTTGTTTTTATATTTAATTTTATAACTGCAGTTCTCATGGTTTGGGTCATTACTTTTTTAATTAGTATATTATGGTATAGTTCGTCGAGATCGAATTTTATGTAGTTCCATAGTTTTTTTTATAAAGTTCAATCGTTATGCCGTCACTACTGGGCGAGCTATCGTTGTTCATGTTATTTATTACTTCGCGTATTTCTTTTGTGTTTATTGGTTGCGTTATTTTGTTACGTCGCCTTTCATTAATCTCCGGTGGTGCCAAGTCTTGTAAATAATCGTCGTAGTTTATGATATTTTCATTTTCAGCCCAAAGGTTATTATAGATTCTTTTTTGTGGGCGACCTGCACTTCGCCCAGAATCACACTAGGGCTGCGTTGATTTCTCTCAATGCGAATATCTGTCTTTAATCAGCTAAAACGCGATTACGATTACCAACTGATTAGCTTGCAGGTAAGTAACGTAAGATTCGGTAGCATATTTCATTAAGGTTCAGTAAAAAGCTTTTCGGTACTTACAACTTCAGTAGGTGGGAATGACCGATCTAATATCAGGGGCAAATCAAGCCGGCACACCAACAGCATCAAACGATGTGCACTTAAATGCACCATAGAGATGTTACAGTTATTGTAGACTTAATAAATTGCTTCAATGATTTCTTTGGGCGTTTTATTGGTGGTTCCATTTGGTTGTTTCACGTGATAAAGATGATCGCGATTTTGTTTGCGCGTTTCTAGTTTGAAAAAATATTTTAAGGGCGATTCTTCGTTGTTTTAGTTTAGCGCGTATAAGGGCTCCTTGGTGTTTTTTTGAGTTCATACCTATGTATGTTACATTCCAATGGTTCTTTTTCTTTCGTTTCGTCGCGTATTTTTAAGCGTGTCTAATTTTTTTAGGCTGGTTTCATACCTTTTGCGTTCCGCTTGGTTAATTAATATCTATTGGTATAGCTTTTATTTCGTTTGTTAGCATACGTTGTTATATTTATGTTTTTGTTTTCTCCATAGTTTCCATTGTATTATTACGTCGTAATATTCTAGAATCGCATTGTTTATTTTATATATTGGTTTACCCCATTGGTTGCCGCTATTTAAGTTTATTGTTATTATCGGACAGTTATTATGATCCAAAATCGTGTTTATCGTATGCTCTATTGATTTGGTTTTATGTATCGTATAAGCGTTCGCGTACATTCGGTCTATCCGTGATGCCGCGTTTACCGTTTTTCTTGTGAATTCTGTTTTATCCCCATGAATTTTCCTAAAGGCGTCATACAGATTATGCTCGCTAATGATTTCTTTGAGTGCATCTCTATCTCCTCTAAGTCGGGATTGTAATTCTGTTTCACGTCATTTTTCTCTAATACCATGTTAAAATCACCTATGAGGAGTCTTATCGCGGTATTATTTTTCTCTAGATTCTGTTTTATTGCCGCTTCCCTTTCTACTGTTATCGCATGTTTTGCGACAGATTTTAAGTAAACGTTATAAATATCGATCGTCCTATCTTTGTTGGTTAAAATTACTTTTTTGCGCTCTATTTTTTTCGATTATTTTATGGGTTATTGCGTGGTATCTTAGTATCTTGTTTGTATGATTATTGCGGTTCCTTGGCGAAAGGCGCGATTTGGCGTCATTTCCGTATTTAGTAGAATTTCAATGTTGTATCTTCGTTTGTGATTAATGGCGTCATTTTTTTAATGGTATGGGTTTCTTGGACACATAGAATATTGATTTTATGAAGTTCCATGTAATATATAATATCGTCAATTTTGTTTGCGTAGACGTTAGAGTTGCGTGTGCCAATTTTTAGGATCTTCATTTGTATTGTTGTGTGTAGGGTGTGTTATGTGTTTGTAACGGTTGTGAAGTGTTGGTGTGACTGTGACGTGTTTTCTGCGGCATTGTCGCTAGAGTTAGCTGTCCGAGTCTTCGACGAAAGCTCGAGGTCGTTTCGGCGATGGTTGCTGTGCGAATAGTTTTGTCATTTCGACCACCGTTTTACGTGGTTTTGTCGGCGTGGATGTGGTATGCTCCGCCGTGCCGTACACGGACTCGTGTACCGATTCCTTTCTACCGATGACATTCTCTTGGTATCGGTCGTCGATTTCTTGGGAGGGTCGCGTTCAGAGAATCCGAACGTCTGTTCCTTCTGGGTTTTTGATTTCCATTCTCTGATTGGTTGTGCGGCACTTTTGTTAGGACTTTTTGTTTTACCTTGTCCGCTGCCGTTGTTTTTTAGGTGAAGTTTGATCTTTCCCGTCCATTGGCGGGAATTCCATAGGGTCGATTAGTATTAAATCGACTGTAAGGTTGTCGAGTGTTGGTGGAAAGGCTGTGTTCTCTTTTATCCTTTTGAGGACATCAAAGCGATTTGATGTCATGGTTTTGTTGTAATGCGCCGTTATTGCGTTTTGCGGCGACTGTCTTTTCACGATGAGCCAGGGGTTTTCATTATCGTCAGCTTGGTTGTTCATTGGTTTGGTTGGTTTGGGTGTCTTTTTCTGTTAAGGTTGGCGGTATTTGTATTTGAAGTAAATACTGTTCTTGACCGTCTTTCGGTGTTGTTGCGGCAATTACGGGTGGTGTGCCAGTGTTTACAATAGCCCTTCTGCGGACAATGCTGCTGTGCATGACCGCGCCACTTACAATAGCGGCAAAGGGGGAGGTTTGCCTCCCCTGGCTTCGTTACAGTGACTCGGCGCTTGGCGATCTTGATCAAGGGCGGGATGTTATGCACCTTGACTCCTTCAATGGAAACATTGACCCAACTGTTCTTAATGTTGGGGAAGTTTCGATGGGTCCCGTACTGTATTATCTTGGGTTCTCCCCATTGGAACTTTTTGATTATTTCAATTAGTTCACTATGTCCAATTTATTTTTGGAAAGCATCGCGTGTACCCGCATTGTTGAACCGTTTTCGGTAGTGATGTTAATTTCATTGTTTTGGAAGTAGTTGACTATTTCCTCCAAATTTGGTATTTCATTTGTTTCATTTTTTTGGTTCTTTTCGTGGTATGAGAAATTGCATGTCTTTAAAGTTATCCATGATAACACCATCTACAATTTTAGACATGTCAGAGAGCGGAGCGACAGGAGCAAAAAGCTCCATGAAAGCCGATACCGACATGTGTTCAAGGAGGCGAAAAACGACTGTCACTCAAAATCCTGACATAGTAAGTCTTAGATTTTTTTCACAATTTAAAACTGAAGCTTGGATCTGCAACCTAAACTGAAAACCCTACAAAATTTTGAGCCCATACCCCTGGTAGGTACATCGGCAACTTTTTTCCAACAAAACAGCTAGCAGATGCACATTCAACACCTTTATTTTACAAAGCACTGCTCCACGATTACAAAACTTTACAGCTAAACGAGAACACCGTCGCGCAGCCTAGCACATGCTGCTTTCAGCCAAACAAACCGAGAAGCGACGGGTGATGGTTGATACAGTACACTTGTTAGCTCAAACAAACCGAGAAGCGATGGCGATATTACACTCGATCTCAGCTCAAAGGAGCCTAGAAGCGATAGCGATGGTTGATACTACAATTGTTAACTCACACGAGCTGGGAAGCGATGGCGATACTATATTCGATCTCAGCTCAAAAGAGCCGGGAAGCGATTGCGATGGTTGACACTACAATTGTTAACTCACACGAGCTGGGAAGCGATGGCGATACTACATTCGATTTCGGTTCAAAAGAGCCGGGAAGCGATAGCGATGGTTGATACTACAATTGGTAGCTCAAAAGAGCCGAGAAGCGACGGCGATTGTTGATACTACAATTGTTAGCTCACACGAGCAGAGAAGCAATGGCGATATACCACACCTTTGTTCAAAAGAGACGAGAAGCAACGGCGATACTACATTCGATCTTAGCTCAAAATAGCCGAGAAGTAATGGCGATATTACATTCGATCTTAGCTCAAAAGAGCCGAGAAGTGACGGCGATATTACACCCGATCTCAGCTCAAAAGAGCCGAGAAACGAAGGCGATGGTTGATACTACAATTGTTAGCTCGCTCAAACGAGTCGGGAAGCGACGGCGATACTACATTCTATCTAAACTCAAAAGAGCCGAGAAGCGATAGCGATGGTTGATACTACAATTGTTAGCTCAAACGAACCGAAAAGCGAGGCGAGGGTTGATAGATACTCCATTCTATCTCAGCTCAAAATGCTTTTAAATGACCGTTGTAATAGGTGTGGTTATGTTTTATGCAAAATACAACAATACAAGCATATTATGATGCTCAAGGGAGCCGAGAAGCGATGCCGATACTACACTCGATTTAAGAGAGACTCGAGCTATGGCAAATTTTGATATCCTGTGTTGATTGCTACTTACCTGTCGCCTACATCTTTATATTTCCTTCTAAAAACCTTTAGTCTTTGCCACCTATTTGCTTTTATATTACCATCGTACTATGTTTGAGTGTAGTTGTGTTTTTATGCTGTTTACAACAATACAAGCATTTTTATCATAACGTTGACATTTTCTGAAAAGTTGATACTACAATTGTTATAGCTCAAACGAGCTGGGAAGCGATAGCGATGGTTGATACTACAAGTGTTAGCTCAAAAGAGCCGGGAAGCGATAGCCATGGTTGATACTACAATTGTTATAGCTCAAAAGAGCCGGGAAGCGATAGCGATGGAGATACTACAATTTTTAGCTCAAACGAGTCGGGAAGCAATGGCGATACTACATTCGATCTCAACTCAAAAGAGCCGAGAAGCGATGGCGATGGTTGATACTACAATTGTTAGCTCACACGAGCAGGGAAGCGATTGCGATATACTACACCTTTGTTAAAAGAGCCGAGAAGCGACGGCGATTGTTGATACTACAATTGTTAGCTCACACGAGCAGGGATGCTATGGCGATGGTTGATACTACAATTGTTAGCTCAAACCAGTCGGGAAGTGATGGCGATGGCGATACTACAATTGTTAGCTCAAACGAGTCGGGATGCTATGGCGATACTACATTCGACCTCAGCTCAAAAGAGCCGGCAATGGTTGATAACACAAATGTTTGCCCAAAAGAGTCGAGAACCGATGGCGATAATACATTCCATCCAAGCTCAAATGAGCCGGGAAGCGATAGCGATGGTTGGTACTACAATTGTAAGCTCAAAAGACCCGGGAAGCGATGGCGATATTACACTCGATCTCAGCTCAAAATAGCCGAGAAGCGACGGCGATGATACACTGGATTTAAGAGAGACGCGAGCTATGGCAAAGTTTTATATTACACTCCTGTGTTGATTGCTAATTACCTGTCGCCTACATCTTTATCTTTCCTTCTAAAAACCTTTTTTAGTCTTTGCCACCTATTTGCTTTTATATTACCATCGTACTATGTTTGAGTGTAGTTGTGTTTTTATGCTGTTTACAACAATACAAGCATTTTTATCATAACGTTGACATTTTCTGAATGGTTGATACTACAATTGTTATAGCTCAAACGAGCCGAGAACGATAGCGATGGTTGATAGATACTACAATTGTTAGCTCAAACCAGTCGGGAGGTGATGGCGATACTACAATTGCTAGCTCAAACGAGCCGAGAAGCGACGGCGATGGTTGATACTACAATTGTTAGCTCACACGAGCCCAGAAACGATTGCGATATACTACATTTGATCTTTGCTCGAAAGAGCCGAGAAGCGATGGCGAGGATTGATACTACAATTGTTAGCTCATACGAGCCGAAAAGTGACGGCGATACTACACTCAATCTTTGCTCAAAAGAGTAGGGAGCGATAGCGATATACTACACTCGATTTTTGCTCAAAAGAGCCGGAAAGGGACTGGCGATTTACCCTACACTCGATCTTTGCTCAAAAGTAGCCGAGATGAGCGACGGCGATACTACACTCGATTTAAGAGAGACGCGACTATGGCGAAGTTTAATATTACACTCGTGTGTTAAATGCTAATTACCTGTCGCCTACATCTTTATATTTCCTTCTAAAAACCTTTAGTCTTTGCCACCTATTTGCTTTTATATTACCATCGTACTATGTTTGAGTGTAGTTGTGTTTTTATGCTGTTTACAACAATACAAGCATTTTTATCATAACGTTGACATTTTCTGAATGGTTGATACTACAATTGTTATAGCTCAAACGAGCCGAGAAGCGATAGCGATGGTTGATACTACAATTGTTAGCTCACACGAGCAGGGAAGCGATTGCGATGTACTTACACCTTTGTTAAAAGAGCCGAGAAGCGAAGGCGATTGTTGATACTACAATTGTTAGCTCAAACCAGTCGGGAAGTGATGGCGATGGCGATACTACAATTGTTAGCTCAAACGAGCCGAGAAGCGACGGCGATGGTTGATACTACAATTGTTAGCTCACACGAGCCCGGAAACGATTGCGATATATATACTACACTTGATCTTTGCTCGAAAAAGCCGAAAATCGACGGCGATGGTTGATACAACAATTGTTAGCTCAAAAGAGCCGGAAAGCAACGGAGATACTACATTCGATCTTAGCTCAAAATAGCCGAGAAGTGACGGTGATGGTTGATACTACAATTGTTAGCTCACACGAGCAGGGATGCTATGGCGATGGTTGATACTACAATTGTTAGCTCAAACCAGTCGGGAAGTGATGGCGATGGCGATACTACAATTGTGAGCTCAAACGAGTCGGGATGCTATGGCGATACTACATTCGACCTCAGCTCAAAAGAGCCGGCGATGGTTGATAACACAAATGTTTGCCCAAAAGAGTCGAGAACCGTTGGCGATAATACATTCCAGCTCAGCTCAAATGAGCCGGGAAGCGATAGCGATGGTTGGTACTACAATTTTTAGCTCAAAAGACCCGGGAAGCGATGGCGATATTACACTCGATCTCAGCTCAAAAGAGCCGAGAAGCGACGGCGATACTACTACACTGGATTTAAGAGAGACGCGAGCTATGGCTAAGTTGGATATTACACTCCTGTGTTGATTGCTAATCACCTGTCGCCTACATCTTTATCTTTCCTTCTAAAAACCTTTAGTCTTTGCCACCTATTTGCTTTTATATTACCATCGTACGATGTTTGTGTAGTAGTGTTTTTATGCTCTTTACAACAATACAAACATTTTTATCATATCGTTGACATTTTCTGAATGGTTGATACTACAATTGTTATAGCTTAAACGAGCCGAGAAGCAACGGCGATACTACTTTTTTTTCGATGGTTGACACTACAATTGTTAGCTCACACAAGTAGGGAAGCGATAGCGATGGTTGATACTACAATTTTTATAGCTCAAACGAGCCGAGAAGCGACGGCGATTGTTGATACTATAATTGTTAACTCACACGAGCTGGGAAGCGATGGCGATACTACATTCGATCTAAACTCAAAAGAGCCGAGAAGTGACGGCAATATACTACACTCGTTTTTTGCTCAAGAGAGCAGGGGAGCAATGCCGATACTACATTCGATCTTAGCTCAAAAGAGCCGAGAGTGACGGCGATGGTTGATACTACAATTTGTTAGCTCACACGAGCCGGGAAGCGATTGCGATATACTACACTCGATCTTTGCTCAAACGAGCCGGGAAGCGATGGCGATGGTTGATAATACAAATCGTTGCTCAAAGGAGTCGAGAAGCGATACTACATTCGATCTCAGCTCAAAAGAGCCGAGAAGCGACGGCGATGGTTGATAATACAAATCGTTGCTCAAAAGAGTCGAGAAGCGTTGGCGATAATGCAATCCATCTTAGCTCAAATGAGCCGGGAAGCGATAGCGATGGTTGATACTACACTTGTTTGCTCAAAAGAGCCGGAAACGATGGCGATATACTACACTCGATCTTTGCTCAAAAGAGCCGAGAAGCAATGGCGATACTACATTCGATCTCACCTCAAAAGAGCCGGGAAGCGACGGCGATTGTTGATACTACAATTTGTTAGCTCACACGAGCCGGGAAGCGATTGCGATATGCTACACTCGATCTTTGCTCGAAAGAACAGGGAAGCGATAGCGATATACTACACTCGATCTTTGCTCAAAGAGCCGAGAAGCAATGCCGATACTACATTCGATCTTAGCTCAAAAGAGCCGAGAGTGACGGCGATGGTTGATACTACAATTTGTTAGCTCACACGAGCCGGGAAGCGATTGCGATATACTACAATCGATCTTTCTTAAAAGAGCCGAGAAGCGATGGCGATGCTTGATACTACAATTGTTAGCTCATAAGAGCCCATAAGCGACGCTGATGGTTGATAGTACAATTTGTTAGCTCGCACGAGCCGGGAAGCGATAGCGATGATTGATACTACAATTGTTATAGCTCAAACGAACCGAGAAGCGACGGCGAGGGTTGTTAGACACTTTATTCGATCTCAGCTCAAACAAGCCGGGAAGATACTACATACGATTTTGAAGATACTACATCCGAGCAATACTACGTTCGATTTCTGCTCAAAAGAGCCGGGAAGCGATAGCGATACTACATTCGATCTCAGTTCAAAAGAGCCGGCGATGGTTGATAATACAAATCTTTGCTCAAAAGAGTCGAGAACCGATGGCGATAATACATTCCATCTCAGCTCAAATGAGCCGGGAAGCGATAGCGATGGTTGGTACTACGATTGTTAGCTCAAAAGACCCGAGAAGCGATGGCGATGGTTGATACTACAATTGTTAGCTCAAAAGAGCCGAGAAACGAAGGCGATGGTTGATACTACAATTTGTTAGCTCACACGAGCCGGGAAGCGATTGCGATATACACTACACTCGATCTTTGCTCAAAAGAGCCGGGAAGCAATGGCGATGGTTGATACTACAATTGTTAGCTCACACGAGCCGGGAAGCAATAGCGATATACTACACTCGATCTTTGCTCAAAAGAGCCGGAAAGCGATTGCTATATACTACACTCGATCTTAGCTTAAAATAGCCAAGAAGCGATGGCGAGGGTTGATAATACAAATTGTTGCTCAAAAGAGTCGAGAAGCGATGGCGATAACACATTCCATCTCAGCTCAAAAGAGCCGGGAAGCGATAGGAATGGTTGCTACTACAATTGCTTTAGCTCAAACGAGCCGGGAAGCGATGGCGATACTACACTCGTTCTCAACACAAAAAAGTCGAGAAGCGACGGCGATGGTTGATAGACACTTTATTCGATCTCAGCTTAAACTAGCCGGGACGCGATAGCGATACTACATTCGATTTCAGATCAAAGAGCCGGGAAGCGACTGCGATGGTTGATACTACAATTGTTAGCTCAAAAGAGCCGAGAAGCGATAGCGATGGTTGATACTACATTCGATCTCACCTCAAAAAAGCCGAGAAGCGACGGCGATATACTACACTTGATCTTAGCTCAACAGAGCCGAGAATTGACGGCGATGGTTGTTACTACAATTGTTAGCTCACACGAGCCGGGAAGCCATTGCGATATACTACGCTCGATCTTTGCTCAAAAGAGCCGGAAAGCGATATACTACACTCGATCTTTGCTCAAAACAGCCGGGAAGCGATGGCGATTTACTACACTCGATCTTAGCTCAAAAGAGCCAAGAAGCGATGGCGAGGGTTGATAATACAAATCGTTGCTCAAGAGTTAAGAAGCGATGGCGATAATACATTCCATCTCAGCTCAAAGGAGCCGGGAAGCGATGGCAATGGTTGCTACTACAATTACTTTAGCTCACACGAGCCTGGAAGAGATGGCGATACTAAATTCGATCTCAGCTCAAAAGAGCGGTGAAGCGATGGCGATATGCTACACTTAATCTCAGCTTAAAAGAGCCTAGAAGCGACGCCTTTAGTTGTTGTTACCATATTCGACCTTAGCACAAAAGAGGCGGGAAGCGACAGCCATGGTTGATACTAGAATTGTTAGCTCACACGAGCCGGAAAACGATAGCGATATTACACTCGATCTCAGTGCAAAAAAGCCGTGGAGCGATAGCAATGGTTGATACTACAATTGTTTTAACTTAAACCAGCCGGGAAGCGATAACGATATTACACTCGATCTTAGCTCAAAATAGCCGAGTAACGACGGCGATAATACACTCGATCTCAGCTCAAAATAGCCGAGTAACGACGGCGATGGTTGATACTACAATTGTTAGCTCAAATGAGCCGGGATGCGATGGCGATGGTTGATACTACAATTGTTAGCTCAAACGAGCCGGGAAGCGATGTCGATGGGTGATACATTACAAGATCTCTGCTTATGCTTTCATACGAGCGTTATAGAATGTTTGAATGTATTGGCGTTTTTTATGTTGTTTACAACAATACAAGAATTTTATGCTCACAAAAGAGCCGAGATCAATGACGATGGTTGCTGATACAACACTAGATCTTTGTTTAACCGTCGAGAAGCGATGGCGATATTTGATATTACACTCATGTGTCGATTGCTAATTACCTGTTGCCTTCATTTTATCCTTCCAGCTGAAAACCGTTAGTCTTTGCCGTCTATTTGATTTCATATTTGCAGGTAAAAAGTTAATTGATTAATCAGTTAAACATATTATTTTCGCACTACTTTTTGTAATCGTTTGTATTTTATCGACTGTCTTTCATTGTTTTAGAAAATATGACAAACTCCTTTGCTTTGTTTGAGGTTTAAATTGTTTTCCGAATTGACGCTTTCTTGTTTATTTTCTTTGTTAAGAACCGTTTCACGAGTTTTCGTGTATTCCTTGGAACTACATTGTTTTCCAGAGTTGTAGCGTCCATGTTTTCTTAAAATTTTTCACGAATAACAAAAATATTCAGAGGTCAATTCGGTAACCGTTGGATCAACCTAATCAGATGCTTGAGGACTGTTTTGTTCCGAAGCAGTACTTGTATTTATTATGCTGGAAAGAAATATCTAACCCACGTTGTGATCAAGACACCCTTTAGCAAGATCTGCTGTAATCTACCTGGTGGTTGTGGGTGTAATAAAACTTACGATTATTGATAAGCTAGTTGCTGGTAGTGGGTGGTTCAGGTGTACAAGCGTCGCCTAAAATATATGTAGTTAATGGCCTCGGGAGTTGACAATTATTTTAATTTTATCCATCAGTGTAGATTCTTTTTTGTGGGCGACCTGCACTCCGCCCAGAATCACACTAGTGCTGCGTTGATTTCTATCAACGCAAATGTCTCTCGTTAATCAGCCAAAACGCGCACGATTCTTTTACGTACGGTCTTTAATGGCGGTTTTCTATAAATACTAGAGAGTGTCAACCACATGTTTAACCACCACTTTTTGTAAAACACATATCGTATGCCATATATTCATGCTACAGTGTCTCTAACCACAATTTGTATTTTATACACTGAGTAGGTACTTTGTTTCTGCAAGCATAAACGATGGGTCCCATAGTTATTAGACCAAACTTCTTTTTCATGTTTAGTTGAGAAAAGAATAAAGGTCTTAAATTTACGAACATTTCACCACAAATGTTTTAAATTAAAGCTTGTTTTCAAGCGTGGTGGTAAAATAAAGCTAAATTTCCAAAATAGCCCGATTTCATGCTTTCAGGGAATTCCTATGGGATTAGTAAATAAGTTTCTGTTTTTCATATGTGGGTCATGTTATGTAACAATTCTTAAAGTTTTATTTTGATTTGTCGAACCTTGTTGGATATGTCAGTCTCTCCTTGTTGGATATGTAGCGATATGGCATGCCTGTCACAATCATAATTCAAGAACATATTTTCGTTTTTAAGGGAATTACCCCAAGTAAATGTTTTCTTTATTTTAATAAATTGACTCAAAGTGTTTAATGCTCTAACATTTCACCAAATCTGATCAAAATTAGAGCAGCCGTTCAAGCGCTATGCTCCAAAAAGATAATTTATTACAAAAAACATTTTGGTTTTTAACATCTCATGGGAATTCCCCTGGATTCATTACCCAAAATTATAGTTTCTGCATATCTAGATCATGTTCTTTTACAAATGTTAAATTTTTATTGCGATTTCATTACTCTTTCTGGTAGATGTCGGGGCGCCATGCCATGCATGTTGCTATCATGACTTGAGGAGAAAATCTTATTTTTTAGGGTATTTCATTAGGTAATTTTTTATTTGTTTTAAGTGTTAAATCAGTGACTAATGCAATTCCATTCCACCAAATCTAATTAAAATTGGAGAATCTGTTCAAGCGCTATCCCGTTAAAAGCTATTTTTTTAGAAAAAATCGCGTTTTGGTTTTTAAGGTCTCAGGGGAATTTCCCTAAATTTATCACCGACAATTTTGATTTCTGCATATCTAACAAATGACGAAGTTTCATTGAGATTCCGGAGCCACAATCCATGCCTGTCACAATCTTGATTTAGAAACATATCTTCATTTTTAGGGTATTTCCCTAGGTAAATATTTTGTTTCTTCTAATTGATAACGCAGTGGCTAACTTGCTACTATTGTACCAAATCTGATCAAAACTGGAGCAGCCGTTCTTGCGTTATGCCCAAAAAAGCTAACATTTAAAAAAAAATACCGTTTTGGTTTTTCACCTCCCAGGGGAATTCCCCTAATTATATTACCCAAAATTTTGGTTTCTGCTCATCTAGACCATGTGATCTAACAAATGACAAAGTTTCATTGCGATTCCATTATCTCTTTTGGTAGATGTCGGAGCCACAAGCCATGCCTGTCAAGCGTTTGACGAAAAAAAAAGAAAAAAAAACGGACAAAAACAATACGTGTCCCATTTTTTCAAATGGGACCCATAAAAATAAATACAATCAATTATTGTCAGTAAATCAGTGCTTAAAGAATAACATGAAAACTTACCAACTGATTAGCTTGCAGGTAAGTACAGTTAGGTTCGGTAGCAAATATCATTTAGGTTCAGTATAAGCGTTTCGTTACTAGCAAATTCAGTACTAACACAATAAAAAGAAGGAAATATGGAATCGAGGCAATAAATAAAGGCGTGTTGTTACGTCACGACCTTGTGGGAATGACCGATCTATTATCAGGGGCAAACAAGGACGGCGCACCAAGAGCATAAAACGATGTGAAATTAAAGGGAACTATAGAGATGTTACAATCAGTATTCTAAACCAGTGATTCCCAACCGCGGCTCCGAGGGCCGCATGCGGCTCCCAGCTAGCCTTCTTGCGGCTCTCATTGACCTTTGAAAATCTCCTAAAAATATTAGAAAAATCTGATTCTAATAATAAAAAAAATAAAATTAGAATTCGAAAATTACCCTTGCTTAGTTTGAAGGCTGGGAAAAGAGTTTTTAGTTAAAATTAGAGGCAAGGTAAGTTGTAAAAAGGCTGCTATTGTTACGTCACTGTTTTCTTCAAGCAGTGTGTTTTCATGCGGCTCCATACGTATTCTTAAATTTGAAATTTGGCCCCGACACTAAAAAAGGTTGGGAACCACTGTTCTAAACGCTTCGTCGCACAATATGCGCAAGTTTTGAATTGTTTTCTTGCGTAACGTATTGTTCGGATTTGTCTCTCCCGAACACAACCAATTCGAGTATTTTCGGTGAAAGCTTAATTATCACATGGTCCATCTAAACCAGGGGTCGGCAACCTACGGCCCGCGGGCCGCATCCGGCCCACCAAGCAAAATCATCCGGCCCGAGACATCTAACTGAAGTATTATAGTATACGGCTCACTGTGTCATCTGCAATATTAGATTTTATTAAATTTTAACAATCTATGCGGCAATAATAAAAAATGCGCCTGACCGTGTCTATTGAGAATGTGTGCGTGCAGACAAAGACAATGCTTTGAGAGCAATAAGTGTGTTTGTTGGCATGCGCATTAGTGAGAGTAGAAGCAATCCAATTGTAATATTATGACATTATGGCGTCATGATGACACATATTATGGACATGTAACATTATGACACAACATACATCGTTTTTGCTGTTTCATATGTGTTTGAATCGTGTTCTTTACTAACTTAAGTCCTGTACGATAGATAATACTAGGTAGTAAACATATATTTTTCTTATTGATTTTGCAATCTTGAAATGTTATCAAAACGTAGAAAAGTTGATGTGGAGTTGAGAAATTTCTTACGGCCCGCCGAGATCATGTTAAGTTTGGTTTTGGCCCGCGACTATGAAAAGGTTGCCGACCCCTGATGTAAACGACAATAATCATGCAATTTTGGTAAATTAACTTTTATTTTACCCTACTAGCGAAAATTCCTTGGTTTTGTGGGGAACTTCCCTTAATTTTCTTTGTTCAGGCTTGGGTTTGCGCCTGGTGCTTGCAATAATTCTGGCATGAGGTTGCCCCAACTAACATACCTCAGCCATGACTAAATTAGATGGCAATCCGACTCCATAAAAAAACTTCTTTATTGATATATTGCAAGCTGATACAATACAATTCGTACAGTTAAACTGGTTCGTTATACATGCTTGAAGATGTCGTCTTCAAGCAGGCAGTGCTTAAGTCTACATTTCAGAACGCGTTTTGGATAATAATTAATGCAAAAACTTTATACACAAAACATCAGCTTGCAAAACGTAAGGCATGGGGATTATATCCCGTTGACACGCACAGGAAGTGAGGCAAACGGGTTTTTAGAACAGGCGCAAGCTGTGCAGAATGCAATTATGGCTTACTAAAACAATTCAACAAAACTTAATATAATAAGCAACAAATATTACACAAGCCGCGAATGTCGCTACATTTTCAGCTTAAGCCATGTGCTAAGGCACAACCAATTAAGCTAGAGATTAGTTTCGTGGCACCACCTGATGTATGTGTACGAAATGTAAATAAAAACTTTACACATATGGACACGTTATTATACCTATAACCATGTAATATATTATACAACATCCCCCTGAACAATCTCTTATAGACATAACAAAATGTATTATAATTGCTCTCAATTTTATTTCAAGTCATCTAATTTTTCAAAATTTGGTCGGTATATTATTAATGTAATTGAATGCGTTTACAACAATTCTACTCAGTTAAACCTATTTGTATAATAATATGTATTAAATACATCCCTAAACGAATTGCGTTGACCAAAAACCTAGCTTAGCTGTGCGGAAACACTGACAAGTAAAGTGTTGCTCAAGCGTGACCACAAAATGACGTCATATAATAAGAAACAGGAAGGAATCGACTTCCAAGCAGAATACCATGTTGATTGGTCAAACGCCAGGAAAAACTAGAAAAATGTTACGCATGAACAACAATGCGACAGCTTTCAGATTTTACCTGATTGATTATTTCATTTTGACTTGAAGCTTGAGAAGAACGGTTGTTACGCTAAGGTAATTTTTTTTTATGTTAATATGAAATGGTCTAAAAGTCCAGTTCGTGCTTATAAAGACATCTTACATAAATAACCTCATATGTAACTTAAATTTGATAAGCCGGAAGGTTCATTTTCCGGTACCCGTTGATATAACTGCATCCAGGGCCGGTTTTAGGCCGATTAGATCAAATTGTGCCCCGCACCTTGAAGGGGCCCCGCGCTAGCGGGGGTATTTCTGTATTACGAGGTTTAAAATACTAAAATAAAAAGTGAAATAATATTATTTCTCATAATATCAATTTGTTATGCATCGTAACTAAGTCAATAACAACCTTAGAGATTATTTAGCAATGAAAGGTCCTCAAAATATTCCTCTGAATAGTTTTCCAAGAAATGGGAAAGGATTGTGTTTTTCAAAATTTCACTGTAAGAGAAAACTATTGAATGGGGAGAGAGTGATAAAAGACCTTGGATTATATATTTTAAGTCTGCAGATAGAATTTATTGCTTTTATTGCAAACTTTTTGTATAAAGAGTAGGGGCCCCGCCATCACATTTCTAATTGGGCACCGGGCCTGACTGCATCAACATGTTGCACGGGGCGAAAAAGAAGCACACTTTATCATAAGCCGCTACAGAGTAGTTTTAAAAACACGGTCTCCTGCTGCAGAGTTGTTTCAGCAACCGCCGATGTGCGGATGTTGGATTGTCAATGGTGCTGGCTTGGGATGGGAGCGACGTCAAACTGACTCTTCTTAGTTTTGCCGCTCTGCACCACTCGGTATCGAGGCGGGACTTGCGCCCCGCGAACGATATATATAATTTGTTTCTGAAAAACATTAAAGGGGAATGGTCGTTCAGTTTGGAGTCTTCGGCGGTCAACAAAGGTTTAAATTAATGTATAATAACAGTTATAACTCCAGCTATTTGGCCACATGTTTTTGTGGTTGTCATTAAATTAAGAAGTATTTGTGGGCAGCTTTAGCTTTGATCAGGACTTATTTACAACTTTTTCATTAAGTTACTCTGTTTGAATTTTTCCTTGCGGTACTTCTTCACACAAGTTTTACAAGTTCTTTAAATATTTGGACGAGGTTACTGTGGAGGTAGATGCTATACGTTGCGTGGAGGCTATTATTAGCTTTGCTTTTCATTTGCTGTATATTGCCACATTGCTAATAATATACAAACAAATTATTGCCTGCTGACCGTTAAAAATGGGAGCGGTGGTGTCGTAATACCAGTGCTATAATAATTAAGGCATTCGGTAAGCAGTAAAATGTCGGCAAAATTTGAGCTGGCAAATGTTAGATTCGAGTATGAATGGGGCTTTCCTTAAAAAGTGGTTATTCTTTCTTTCAGTGCTCATCGTCCGAAAATTCGCGTATTTTTTTAATCTCAAACCTGTTATTTTATGTTTTAATATTTTTTCATTGTTTTAAAGTGATTTGTAATTTTACATGCTGGACTTAAAGAATAACAAAACCGACGATTTTGCTTGTTGTGGTAGTAGTATGGGTATGAAGTTTTTTACTTCAGGTGGTCCGTCAGTGCATGGGTATCATACCCACAAACCAACGACAGTGTAAAAACAGTTTTCATGACCCGGCTGTGTAATTTTCATTCATGGCAATGTGCTTTGCTGCATTACCCACCTGCTATCTTTGACATTTTTGTGTAAGAAATACCGTTAAATAGTCATTTCTCAGAAAAATACCGGTCTTTTCACTTTTGTTGCTTGGACACCGTAAATGGAGGTCATTTGTTGTTGAAACCGGTTGGGCCGCCCGTGCCGCAAGTTTTCACCATGGAACATTTTTATTAGAGCTTGTTTTTTTGTAGAAAATTTGGACTGTTGGAAGACTTCAGTTTTGGGGTATAGTTTTCGCCCCGTTATAGATAAGACTATAAAAATTACCTAGAGGTACTGCAATAACCGCATTTTCAAGACAACCCGTCAGCAGGGTGGAACAAATCAAGCATCATGTGCTCTCCAAGTAAAACCAAGAGGAAACGAATCGTTACTAATTCGTCCTTTGCTGTTCTTGCCACTTTTCAGATTGGTTGATCTGTATCCATGTGATGCTACAGGGCATACACGCTAAAGTTGGGACGGGAAAACAGGTATTGATAGTTTAAGTACACCTTAAGGTACGTGTTCGGGGTTATAGGATACCGCTTTAATGAAATCGCATATCATATTTCTGACTGGGTGTTTCTAAAGTGGAGGCGGCGTGGGTTACACAACCTGGAGTACTCTTCAGCAGCTAAATAGGGAGCACGGAGTTGCGAAGAGGTTTCATCTAAGGCTTGGCTCGGACCGTGGGCAACGTCCGTAGCTCGCCGCGGCACGCCTATTATACAAGTTCGTACAAGCGGGGATTAAACATTTGACCCTTCCTTGGTGGCCCGACTGCAAATTTACTTCAACTCGAAAAAACTAGACGCAATGCGGCGCCTGCCCTGATCTAATAAATCTTATTATAATGACTGTTTTAATCTTTTAACAAAAGTATAAAAATCAAAGATGGTACGGAATTGATGGGACCTGTACCACCATGTGACGCTGCAAAGGAGAAAAGCTGGAAAAAGCGTTATTAAGGAGCGTGTAAGAGAGCAGCTCCAAATAGGACAAAGAAGTTGGGACGGGGGAAAAGGATATTCGTAATTAATATTTTTTTATAGTGTCTGTCCAGGGGGAAGGAAGGTTTATAGGAAGCGCCGGATATAAAAAGAATATCATACTATTTGATGAATAGGCAATTGCTGAAGTTATAGGACTCGGATTTGTTTTAATGTTGTTGTGCCATTCAATTGGTTGAATGTTTATGTGATGAATTATTATTGCGTTTACTGTTTGGTGTATGCTCAGTCAATAACGATATAGACATTCGTAGGACAGGTTACCCAGACCATGATAAACGGCACTCACCTCGGGATGAACATCCCCCAACGCAGGGAACTCCGATGAAGACGCCCTCTGCACTCCAGTGGTACCTGAAAAACAACACAGATGAGAAGAAGATCGACTGGAAGTGCTGGCGATCGTGGCTGATGAGCGCCGTTATCACTCATTATTGGGGTAATTTAACTTCCCTTACAAAAATGTTCGCCATTCGGCGCCTACCCTGGTTAAAATGCTAATATCTAGGATTTATTATAAAATACAGATGTTAATATATGTTAATAAAGGCTCTTAAAGGTATAAAATATAAAAAATATGTATAAAAATATATATAAGACTACTGTATAAAAGGACTGTTGTAACACACACACAATTACTGGGGTTTAAAAATTTCAAAGGCAATAGGTGCTGGCCTACATCCCAAAATTATGAAAAAAAACAGTTGTAATGTGGAATTTAAAGATAATTGATGTGATTTGATAGTATAATTAAAAAATATTTGATGTAATGATAGGGTTTAAGGATGGAAATGTGGCTAAAATGATAAATAATTCTACTGGTATTTTTTTTACAAAAATAACACTATTTTGGATTACCATTATTATTATTAATTGGTTGGTTAAACTAGGCATTTTGGCCGGATTCAATTGGATTAAGAATTTGGGATAGGAGTTTAGGAAGGGTGGATGTTAATTTTATGAATGGCCTCTAGTTTAACGAGGAAATTTAAAGATCGGGTCAAAGATCTGGTTCCAATTTTAAGAAATTGACTGAGTGAATGTGTTTTTGATGTTATGATTGTAGGATTAGTAGGTGTGATATTGTGTGTGTAAAGAAATTTGATTTTAATTTGTCTGCTGGTTTTGT
This sequence comes from Ciona savignyi, assembly GCA_000149265.1. Taxonomy (NCBI): domain Eukaryota; kingdom Metazoa; phylum Chordata; class Ascidiacea; order Phlebobranchia; family Cionidae; genus Ciona; species Ciona savignyi. The sequence goes on along the minus strand of CH002533.1, from coordinate 65,501 downwards.
TTCTTTGATAAGTAGTAGTAGTACTTACAGTTTTGTTTTGAAATTACCTAGGGGGTGGGTACATGTAGCGGCTGCTTATTGGATTTTCTTTTTTGTTTATATATTATACGCGATTTTGCAACCGAGGAAAAAAGGCATTGCAGAATATCTTAAAGAATCACAAAAGATAAAATGACGATTTTCCAGGTCGCTTTGATTGCGCATCGTGAATTTAGACCGTCGTTCGTCATTTAGCGATTTGTTTTGTTCCTTGGATTTTTCTTGGAACGACTTCGCTAGCAGCCAATTATGTCGTCGGTATACGACATACCTCCTTTAAGTTCGCCCGGTAGATTTTTTGAAGTTCGGCCTTCCCGATTTAGAAGAGTCAACAGTTCGTTTCGATCACCCAGGTGTAATATTCGTCCATCGTTCCTCGGACGACGAAAATAGTCGGTCTCCATCGCTGTCGGATTGAGACACAATTCCTGTTTGATTTTATGCTTATTGAAGCACCAACAGTTGTGCCTCGAAGAGCATCTTGCTCGAGTAGCAGAGGACGTTGTGTATAATCCAGGCCTTCGATAAAGGGCTCAGGCATAATAAAACAAGACTTGTAGACATAGGCGCACCTGGGTGTGTATATAGACAGTCCTGTTGTACTCTTATCGGTTGAACCGCCCTCCTTTTGTCCGACCAGCAGTAGTGTGAACTTCGGGAGTTGTCCTTGTATAAAGTTTCAGAGGGTTGTTGAGATTGACGTTTCGTTCAATTATGCCTGCCAGCCATCCGCGAATACCAGGTTAAATTGGACCTCCCTCCAGTGACATGAGTAGGGGGATGTAAATCTGTTGGTTGGTTGTGCGTAGTTCGCTCCAACAGAGAGAGGCACACTAACGAAGGTGAGCGTGATCCGATGGTACTTGTAAAATAGACACACCTGGCGGATTTTGGGGGCTTGGCTTTGACAGAACACTTCGATTTCACGACATGACGCCGGTGTTTATTTCAGTCGTCGACGTACAGAATCGTAAAAGCTGCATCTTTTGGAAATAAATGCTGAAAACAAATAATATTAACGTGTCCGAGTAAGCAGGGACGAAGGTTGATGAGTTCAACCACGTTTACGGGTATTCACCAATATCAGCGGCAACTTTCGTTTTCATTCAATTTTTGCACGCATTTCCAGCTGGGGAGGGATCCGGAACCGTTCGAGAATCGTGTGTTTGGGCACCAAAGAAATAATCAACAGTCATCCAGTGGCTGGTAAACGTCTAGCAAGCGTATACATGTATTTTCGTAACACTATCTTCAGGAATCAGCAGATTGCCAGTACAGTTGGAAACTAGCTGCCGCTTCCCTCTTGCACATCATTGGTTTTGGAACTACGTATTCGCCTTGGTATAATGAGGGGTGACATAATTTCAACGATAGCGACTCTTGGCGGGATAAAGCCAACATCCGCAAGATCTCAATTGACACGAGTAATTTTGCACCATCGTTTTATAAGTGCGTGTCGTAAATAGACAAGCAAGTCGGTCTGCGCAGCACTCTACCAAATCGGGTTCGTCTGACGGGTTGCTCAGCGTCCGTCTTGTTGAACGAACGTCTGCGGAACGGAAGTAAGTGTATCTGCATCAACGGCTATTCTGGTGATGTCATTCTCACCAGCTACCGAAATATCACCACCAGATGAAGATGCCGGCGAAATCGTTCAATCTAAAAGTGCGATGGCTGACTTTTAAGGCGATCTATGGAAACCGTGGTTTGTCTGTTACCAAATCTAACACGCGAAAGGGGGACCCTGATATGGACGCTGTAAGGGGAGCGCTTAACTGCATTAACACGGACAAATACGAGCGAACATGTCCAAGACTTAGGGTCAATATACTCACTCGTTTGCGTTACTCGGACGTCTGGGTAAAGTGGGCCGCAAAGAAGACATATGCTTATTTAGACCTTGTAAAAACACACCATGGTCAGTCGAAATTTCCGGCGGCGGGAAACAGATCGAAAATATGGGAAAAATCCGTAACGTCCGAAACCACAACTTTAGGGCGAACAGGCTCGCATATTTTTACAGACTGAGGCACAGCAACGGGTGCGGGGGCGAAACAAATAGACTTAGGACGCGGACTAGGGAGGCTTAGGGCGGCAGTACTGATTATGACCGCGAAAATTTCGCTTATCATTGGCATAAAAACGGCAACTCCTATTCCTGAAACGGTCAGACGGCGGCAGACGAAAGAGACCGCGATTACGCACGTCTATGACACAACCAAAATGAGCGAGGAAATCATTTCCTAGAATTGGATATTTTACATCGGCTACGTGGAACCTCCTTCCAATCACATGGTTGAACGCATCTATCCGCATTTCTACCAAAACGAACGTGATAATGAATGGCACAATCTACGCTGGTCACGAGAGAAATTACGAGGGCCTGGGCGGCTATTATCGGAAACTACTACCACAACCTTTTAATTGTGAGGGCGGCAAGTCTCGGGGGGTGACTATCATAATTGTCGGGCGGCCGATCATAAATCGGGCGTGGCGCATTGTGCGTTAAAGTTTGTAGCGACTTTGTGATGCTTTCTAAACGCCTCTCTAAAGAAACGCTATAAGCTCCTGCTTTCGTAAGTGTAAGGCACCTTCTAAATGCTCCGGCCTGCGTCCAGATAACATCGAGTCTGCCCTTGAAGCCAAATAAATCATCAAGATTAAGATGCGGCAAACATTTTAACAACCGGCCGGTTACGCATAAATCTAACCCACGACTCATGATCTCTCTGTTTGATCCAAGCAGTGATTTCATTTTAATCACAAAATCACTGAGGGAATCCTCACCGATCTTAGTCGTTTCCAACAAAATCTCTAATTTCTGTTCTTCGCTACGACCGTATCGCTTTAAAAGCGCACACTTAGCATCAGTGAGTGCAATTGCCAACGCGAGTGTATTGTGACTCGTTTAACGCCATTAATACAGGTCCTCCGATAATTTCCAGACGGGGCAAGAGCTAAAGTTTGGTCAAAGTCAAAAGTCTGGGGTAATTCAGAACTCATGGCGGTATCTATCCTCGTTAAAAGGATTTCGGCTAGAAGCCTCGTTAATATGGGTGGTGGGTGTCGTTTGCGGATGGATATGCAGGCAGATTCGGAGCACGATCAAAAACATCACTAACCTGGCCGCGTTGAGGGACAGCGGACTCGGGAAGTATTGGCGTCGAGAAAAACACCTCTGTGATGTGTTGTTCGGCCTGGGGAAAGACGAACCGAATTTATGCATGGTTGCTAATGCTAGTTCTTACGCACAAACAACCTGGATCAGTCCGCAAAAGACAAAAGTTAAAATTCTCAGACCTGATAACACGTGAAGCTGGGTTACACTCACGAAAGGACTTCGTTAAAATAAAAAAAAATATTTCGATGTCTTCTTCTGGCTCTTTATCGACGTCTCGACGCTTATCCGTTGAAAAAAATCGTGTATTCTTGATTTCTACAAAGCGTACTCGAAATCTTGGCGTAGACAACTTCTTTTCTGATCTTCCTCGACTTTTCTTGTAAAAGCAGACAAAGTTCAAATGTACAGTTCTTCTTTCTTCTAAAACTTCAGGCTGAAGTTTCGTTTTTTTACGTTTTTCTTCCGTTTAGGTTGCGTGTTCACTCACCATTCTTTAAGTTGTTGCAACCTCCGCGGTTTTAGCGGGTTTCGAGCCGGGTAAAACAAGGGTGAACAGAGGTTAAGTATTTTATTGGGTATTATTTACGCAAGGTGCAGCAAGGAAAAGAGCGCTGTACACAAGAGGCATAGCTTAGGTAGGTAGAGGTTAAGTTGGTACAGGTATAGGTTAAGCAGGTAGAGTTAAAGCATGAGAGAGCAGCTAGTCCCGAGGAAGGACTAACAAAAATGCTCTCTGATATTACGAAATCTTATACAGTTTATATAAGACACATAACAGGAAACACATGTTTGTATACACGAGGCGTGGACGCTGTTAATCAGAAAACTCTCGGGAAATAAATTATCGACTGAAATGTCCAAAACATGAAATTAATCGCGACTTCCCATGCATAAAATATGTACACATGGCATGGCGCGCGATCTAGTTGTTAAAATATATAAAAGTCACCATTGTGGGAGATCGGCTTTTTCTTTCTTTTAGTTATTGGGTTGGTTTAGGTTTTGTATCTCGCCTTAACCTTGGGTTCGAGCCGAACCAGCGCAATAGACAGACTTTATCCTTTGCTGCCTAGAGGCCGCCTGCCAATAATGAGCAGCCCCCTAACTGTATAACAAAACTGTCCTCTTTTGACTTAGGTACAGAATATACAGTTTAGACTTCTAAAGATTGATTTATTCTTCAGTTGTAAAACGAGCAGCAAATCAGTACTTGGTTAAGTTTGTTATTTTAGGTAATCTGACGAGCAGCAAATCGGTACTTTGGTTAGTTATTGTAAGTTATATCTTGGGAGTGAAAATGTTGGGATATATAGCGTCCCAAATGAATGCACGAAACTTGCCTTAAGGGCAAAACTGCAACGTTGCGATAACACTACACAATAGATTCGTGCTGGCGTCAGTTTGTTAGAGGCAACAGATTGCATGCAGCTGGCAAACGCATACGTCGATTAAATAAACGATAAAATATACAAGGCAGACGAATTGCGACATACACTCTTCTGGCTGCGGTGACCATGTTTCGTGCTAGTGTTCTATTATTAAGAGCGTCGCTTCTTATTTTATTTTAATTTTGTTATTTTAGGAAAAATGTAAACATGTAGTATAGTACTACACTTGAATTTTAAACAAAAGAGCCGAGAAGCAATGAAGAGGAGGGGTCCTCCGGAATATCAGAAAAAGAAAGAAAAAAATTTTATTCCAAAAATTTCCAACGGTGCCTGCAAAATGAAGAACTCCATTTTTTATCATTTTCAATCTTAAGCGATATTATTGGGCAGTTACGTGACGGTAGTTTATGTTAGTTAGTACGGTCGATACGCGATGTACATTTTTTGGTTATACGAGAATAAGCTATTCTAGATTTATGAAAAGTTCTTCTAAAGGCCATCATTTATGTTGCAATCTTTTTCTATTAATTCAAAGTGTCGTCTATCCATTTGTCGTTACGCATTAAAGAGTCAGTCTAATCTCTATCCTTTTACATCTAAATTTTGCATTACCATATTGAAATCTCCTGTGATAATATTATATTCATAAGGCGAATTATCGATATTTTCTTTCAAGTGTAATCAACATTTCTTTTCGTTCAATTATACTCTCTTACATTTAAGATATATATTAAATATATTTATTTTTATGGTTCTACTAGTTAATGTTTTTTTTTTATAGTATGAATTATGATTTCTAATTATGGGTCCCATTTGGAAAAATGGGACACATATTGTTTTTGTCCGTTTAAGGTTTGACAGTCATGGCTTGTGGCTCCAACATTTACCAGAAGGGATGATGGAATTGCAATGAAACTTTGTCATTTGTTAGATCACATGGTCTAGATGAGCAGAAACCAAAATTTTGGGTAATATACCACCGTTGAGCGTTATTTTATCGTTGCACATATGGTTATGGATTTGTTCGGTTCACTTTTTAACTGTATTTATTTATCACTGCGCATTCTATTAGTATATGATTAATGTTGACCGTCGGAAGTTACAGAATTCGCAATCGTTATTTTTCCGTTTCTATGGATTCTATTGGTATGGGTTTTAATCCTAAGAAAAAAAGCTTTATGAGCGATTAATTCCTTTGTTTTTTAGCGGTATCTGTTGCAATGGTATAAATTTTTTTGCTATCCTATATATTTATTTCTTTTGCGGTCGATTTTTCTTTTTAATTTGGAAGTTGGCCAATCGTAATTGTGGTGGCTGATCAGTCTGAACGATTCGTTTGAGCTGTAGAAAAATAATTTCTGCTTCGCTGGCGTTGGGCGTAGGTTCGTATCACTGGCGCCATACGAACTTCGTATAGCGCTTGGGGTTGATTAATTTTAATGTGGATCCTAGATCCCATTCATGCCATGGTGATGTTATCTCGGTCAGGTTAACGATCGAGAAAAGTCGGGTAGCTCGTTCGCACTGCTTCTATTTTAAGTTTGATATCGGGTACGTTTAGACTCTAAGGGTTGGGCAACCTTTTTCGGCCTGGGTGCCAAAATCGGCTAAAATTAATGGAAAAATCCTTCCGCGTGCCAACTAACAATTCGTGAGAACATATTTCTTTTTTATTCTTAAAGGTGCCTGTTTTAAAAATAATGATTTAAATTTACCAAAATAGTGAAAACACAATTTAACAAAACATTCACAATGAACTTTCTCAAAAGGTTGAAGTTTTATTTCTAAGAAAATATTAGTTTGAATAGCTTTAAATACATCTCGTACATCAGTTTGAAGTTTCTTAGCTGATGGTCCTAAAATTCGGTCGGGACAAAAAAACGAAATAACTTTTTACAGCAGCGGTTCTTAAATTTTTTTTAAATACGCAACGCGGTCCCTAGCATTTTTTAAATGACTCACGGTTCCATTAAAAAAATAGGGAAGTAAAACGAAAACTTTAGCAACGTTAAAATTCTAAAACAAAACATATTAACCCGGATGCACGGCTTAAGGAAAAACGAGACGCCTCTGACCTTGGCATTTTTTGAATGTTTACTCCTACTATAATAGGAGTTGTACTATTTTCTACTATAGTAAGAATTCTGTACTATTCAATTGCACTAATGTGACATCATCAAATAGGTTCTTGTGCTGTCATAAAAGCCTATGTAGCATGTAAGCTTTTATGACAAATTGTGTTTGTTAAGTTGATTGGAAGAAAAGTTGCGTAAAAAGTTAATTTTACACAATTTTTTTCTTCAGAAGCGTCGTTTAAATTTTTTGGAAGGTGCTTGGCGGTCCCCAAAAGACCGCGGACCCCAGTTTGAGAACCGCTGTTTTACAGTAATGACTTTTAATTTTTATCTTTACTGCAAAATAAGCAAACGCTGTACTATTACTGATAGAGCAAACCTTAGGCAAGTGAAAAGTGTGTTCAACGATAAATTTTTACTCTCATTAACGCAATTTGATAAACGTAACGATGAGCTTATGTAAAATAAGTTTACCGGTTTTTTTACTTGCCGAAATATGCATTTATGACCTTTACCGATACCGAATGACCTTACCGGTACACGGTACATCATGTTTAGCCGTATAACATTTTGTATCTCAAATTGCTAACAAAAGTAAATGTAGGATGCTAAGGGTAACTGATATTAACTACATCTGGTTGTCTGCACACACGTACACATTTTTCTCACGTCCGATTCGTCTGTGGCAGCAGGTTGCGAAATTTGCAAGCGGATTGTTGTAATCTTTGGTGTTTGTTGAGTAGCAATAAATAAACAAATGTTTACTTCACAACTTACGGTAATAAACATTTTATGCACGTGGCCAAAGCTCAAATAATACAACAACTTTTAAGTTATCATCTTTAAGAGAAAGGAATCTAATTTCCTTGAACTAGCGTGCCAGAAATACCAGCTCGCGTGCCAAGTTGGGCACGCGTGCCAGGGGTTGCCCATGCCTGGTTTAGAGTCAGCAGTCCTCCGTCGCAAGTTGGCGCTATTAACCTTTTTCTTGAATTTGAAAATATAGAGGTATTATTATATTATTAATTTGTTTAATTATTGTTTTGGTAATTATTATATATTTTGCTATGTTTAAAATTTGCGGGATTAAAAGTGCGTTTATTATCATTACTCTTCCTTTCAAAGTTAAGTTCCTATCTCTGTGTTTATAGAATAGGGTTTTTAAGTCATCGCTTGTACACGTACACGTGGCGGAGAGGCTCACGTTGAGGCTGTAGTGAGTGACATTCGCGGTTTATGTAATATTTTTGCACATTATATAAGTTATTTTAAAATTGTTAAAGTGGGAAATTAAGCGAACGGCTGTTCCCCTTTACTCCTGCCAAATTGTTTCCTGAGCGTGTGTGTCAACGGGATATATAATCCCCGAGCCATACATACATGGCAAGCTGACGTTTTATGTATATAAACAACGCATTGTATTAGAGTATCAAAAACGCGTTTTGGAAATAAGGACCAAAATAAATCGACTGCTGGGGCGCGGCTTCGAGCATGTCCAGGCAACCAGTTGAACTGTATGTCTCTTACTGTATCAGCTTATAAGATACCCCATAAAGAAACTGTCAAAACCTTCGAAGTCTAAATGGTTGGAGAACTCGGGCCAGGTTCAGCGCTAGCTATAAGCACGCCAACCGACCACAAAAGAACTTGATTCTCCACGGTGGTAAATCTCCAATACGTTTTTGGACAGACATGCAGAGGTCTATTTACGTGTGTTGGCGAAACAATCGCTTTAGGAGGCGTTCAACTAATTATTCTCCCTATCCTCTCTAATGCAAACTGACCTCACAAAAACGACTGTCACTCAAAATCCAGACAGACATAGGAAGTCTTAGATTTTTTCACAATTTAAAATTGAAGCTTGGATCTGCAACCTAAACTCAAAAAAAAACCCTACAAAATGTTGTTTAAAAATTTTGAGCCCATACCCCCTCCTCGTACATCGGCAACTTTTTTCCAACAAAACAGCTAGCAGATGCACATTCAACACCTTTATTTTTTACAAAGCACTGCTCACGACTACAAAAACTTTACAGCTAAACGAGAACACCGGCGCGCAGCCTAGCACATGCTGCTTTCAACAAAACAAACGCAAAACACTCGTTTAAAAACAATGACTCATGGAGGGTACCACTCGTCACATCCTGCCGTTCATAGAGAGAGAGAGGTGGTCTTAATTGGTTATACGCCATCTTCAATTTTCCGTTGCCAACAGAAAGGCCTTGAGTGAGGATTTGCTGGTTTCATAAACATTTTGGTTGCCGTGCTCGAAAGTGCAATCAATGCTGCAATTGGTCTGCAACCAACCGAGAAACAGCAAGAACAAACCAAAAACAACACTACAAATGTCAAGCCCAGGATATTTTCACGCGAAGTCCAGTTTATTTTTGTTGAAGACGTTTTTGATACCTTTATAAAGCATTTTAATCTCATTATGGACGGGCGAAGTGGCCGTCAACGTCGATAAACAAAAATAATTAATATCACACACACCGCCTGCACCAAAGCGCGAAGAGACCGAAGAAAACCAGACGGAAGCGCTGAAAACGACGAAAGACCTATTCATTCATTCTCCCGCAATAAAGAAACCACCATTCGCGAGCAGCACAATTGAATAGAAACAATATTTTCGACATTTTGGTCTGAAGACTTTTTTCTTCACGACACGCGTCGCAAGCGATCACTTGGGCTTACGTATATACAAGTTTGTCGTTTTATCTATGAGACAGATCTTTTAACTGTCACCGAGTTGTTCAGCATTTTGCAAGCATGAAAGCACGTAGCAACGAATAGCAACACTAATAAGAAAAATACACAAATCAATTTAATGACCCACTTGGCATTGGCTTTTTAAGCTTTATTAAGTTTGTCAAAGCGAGGCGTAACAGCAGAACATGCAGTGCGCAGCCTGCTTGAGGTGGTCATCGGGTAATCGACTGCGATATCGATTTTTGATTCTGACCATTTTGCTGAAAAGTGCTTCACAGACGTAAGTTGATCCAAATACAGAGGCGTTTTTCTGAGCATTGGTTATCAAGTTGGGAGGGATACTTTCCCTCTGGAACTCGACTCCAAAATTCAAGTAGGTCTTCACTTTAAAATAATTGATATCTGACTGCATGTCTAGCAACCAACTCCAATTGAAAATTATCAGGTGCAGTGGCCAGCCACATTAACTGCAATAGAAATCAGATGCTTTATCCAATCGAATGTGAACACGCTTACGCTTGTAAATAACATTTTGATCAGATCTAACAAGGTAAGTGCGCGTTCGAATTTTCTTTTGTACACTAACTTCCCTTTCACCCATCCTTTCCTTTCGGGATATTTTAAATTTTCTGGCCAACATGCAATGTGCTCAAAGGTTTCGCCGTTTTGTCATTAACAGCGTGGTATTTACATTTCCATCCAACGGGTTATATAGCATTTCCTGTATTTTACACATTTCCATCCAACGGGTATATATATAAAGCATTTTCCGTATTTTACACATTTCCCTCGGTATAAAGCATTTACTGTATTTTACACATTTCCCTCGGTATAAAGCATTTCCCGTATTTTACACATTTCCTTCCCTCCATAAGGTATAAAATAGCATTTCCCGTATTTTACACATTTCCCCCCATAAGGTATTATAGCATTTTACACATTTACCTCCCATAAGATATAAAGCATTTTACGTATTTTACACATTTCCCTCCATAAGGTATATAGTATAGCATTTCCCGTATTTTACACATTCCCCCCTGGGGTATATATAATATAATATTATATAGCATTTCCCGTATTTTACACATTCCCCCCCCATAAGATATAAAAATGCATTTACGCATTTCCCTCCATAGGTATATAGCATTTCCCGTATTTCATACATTTCCCTCCATAAGATATAAAGCATTTCCCGTATTTTACACATATACCTCCATAAGGTATAAAGAAGCATTTTACTACGTATTTTACACATTTCCCTCCATAAGGTATATAAAGCATTTTACGTATTTTACACATTTCCCTCCATAAGGTATATAAAGAAAGCATTTTACGTATTTCCCTCTATTAGGAATAAAGCATTTCCCGTATTTTACACATTTACCTCCATAAGGTATATATAGCATTTCCCGTATTTTACACATTTACCTTTATTAGGTATAAAGCATTAACCCGTATTTTACACATTTGCCTCCAACTAGTACGGGAGCCCGTAGGGGTTAACATAGCTGGAAAAGTAACCAATTTTCTTCTATATAGCAATGATCTATGTATATTTCCATAAAAGAAAATGGACGTCTGCCGGGCACATTGTGGTGGATGTGGTCAGGGGGGCGTAAAGAGGAGACCCACAAATTGAGCTAGATTAGCTCCAAAGGTAACCCGACGAAACATATTGAAAAATGCTCAGCATATCCCATGGTATCATGAATGGCTATTGCCAGACATTTCTAGTGGTGGGAAGTGCCCGCCAGACCCACATAACTAGTACCCCAAAATTGAGCTAGATTAATTAGCTCATGAGGTAACCCGATGAAACTAAATGAAAAATGTTCGTCATGATCTACGGTATCGTAAATCGCCAATGCCAGACGATTTAAGTGGTGGACCGTGCCTGCTAGACGCCCTCAAACGCCCCATGTTCCAAAAATTGAGCTAGATTAGCTTTTGAGGTAACCTCACGAAACATATTGGAAAATGTTCGGCATATCATAGGGTATCTCATGAATGGCTATTGCCAGACATTTCAAGTGGTGGGAAGTGCCCGCCAGACCCATATAACTAGACCCCAAAATTGAGCTAGATTAGCTAGCTCATGAGGTAACCCGATGAAACTAAATGAAAAATGTTGAGCAGGATATAAAGCATCATAAATCTCCAGACATTTTTAGTGATGTAATGTGCCGGCATACATATCCTAACATAACACGAACCAAGAACAGCTTGGGGGTAAACTTGTATAATTACTAAAAACGCTCCCCTATGTAAACGATTTACTTATCTGCATCGGACAATTTCCCGCCCGTAGTCATCCGCCATTATGACATAATAACTGCACTATTTTTTGTTATCGATTTCTTGTCTCAGCTTAAGCGGTAGTAAGATGTGTTTTTCAACTAGTTAAGTTTGTCGTAATTGTTGTAGTTTGTATCAAATGGTCGTAGAAACAGTTGATTGTTATGTCACAGCATCAGACTCTATTTATAGTCCAGAACACTGACGCCGAAGACGTATCAAAGTGCTACATTTGTAAGGAGTCAACAGAAGTGGAAAGTCAGCTTCAAAAGGTAAATGTGAAAACATGGAAAACCATTAGAAATGCTGCTGCTTTGCGTAAAAATTTAAAATCGGACAAGTACTTTGATATCACACGAAACATTTTGGCAAGTGATGATAGTTCTACTCTTAGTTATTCATCCTTCTTGTCACAAGTGCTACACAGCAGTAAAACGTCCGAAAGAACCCACTTCACTTAAACGATGAACCAGCTGCAAAAATCACTTGCATCACGACACGGTGTAGTAATGTCTTTCCAAAGTGCGATAGGCAGGGCATGTTGAAAGGGTCTTGTATTTTCTGTGGCAAAAGCCGCAAAAAGAAAAATAGGAAAGAAGAACCTCGACTAAAAATAGCGACGGTTGCCGGTTGTGAATCACTTTGTGAACGGGCGAGTGTCTCTAAAAATGAACGAATCAAGAGTATAATTCGAAGTGGAGTAGACCTAATCGCCAAAGAAGCAGAATACCACAAGTCATGTCGCCTTGCGTTCCTAAGAGAATCTGACACTAAATCTAAGCCTACTGAAGAAAAATCATCTCTCTCGTTCCACAAGAAAGCATTCAAATGCCTGTGTTCATTTATCGAGACTGAGATCATAGAAAGGCGACGGTGTATATTAGTGGCTGATTTACTTGCCATGTACAAAGATGAGTATAATAGTTGTGGAGGAGATAGGGCAGATATTCGAACCTACACAACTCAAAATTTTATCAGGAAGGTAAAAGATTTTTTTAAAGAAAAAATCAAAATAATATTAGCGGATCAACAACGGAAAGGCAACTTTATCCACAGCTCTTCTCTTTCAAAAGAGGATGCCAGGTCTCGTTTACATAAGGATGCAAAACGGTATGAAGAGGATAAAAAGTTAAGATGTGCCGCTCTCTACCTTCGATCGCTAATTATGCAACTTCCAAAGACCAAGAACCCTAATCCTGCAACTGTCCAAAACTTGAAAGAATGCTCTTCAGAAATACCAGAACAAGTTGACTTGTTTTTCAGAAGTCTTCTTGGTGGTGTGACACCAAGTTTTAGTGGCACACGTAGGGAAACGATCTTCAGAAAAGTCACTTCAATGGCATCGGATGTCATTTTTAACGTCACTAACGACACGGTAAAGCCATGGAAGCACACAGCTATGGGCCTCGGGCTTGCATCTCTCACAGGTTCAAAGCTGGTGATGCAAATTTTGAACAGATCAGGACACTGCATAAGCTACAGTGAGGTAAAGGGCCTTGAAACTGAATTGGCGTATTCAGTTGAAGGTGACACACATGATGCGCCAGATGGGATTTGCCTTGATCCAAACAAACTTAGCAACAGCCTGTGTTTGGGATAACAATGACGCAAACATAGAAACTTTAGATGGAAAAGGAACATTGCACGCGACTGTTGGCCACACGTACCAGAATGTCATTCAAGGTGACCGACCAACATACCAATACTATACCATAGTTGCGTTTCGAGATGTTAGACACCGACGCAGTTTTGTAGGAAATGAACGCGAGATACCCCCGTTCGGGAAATCTATATACACAAAGCCAATTTCCTTAGTCTTACCACAGAAGCTCATGGTGATACCGATGTATCCAGTACACAACTAGAAAGCGATGACGGCTACAACATTCGGTTAAATTTATTGGACTTATATTGGTTCTGGAGTTCGAGGGAAGACAGTACACCTTTACATGCTGGATTCATGAGCAATTACATTCAGGATAAATTACCCCTTCAGCGAATTTGTTATATGGATCCGATATCGAAATCACCAACCAACAATGATGTAGTGAGGGAGACCATGATCCGGACCATGAACGTTGCAAAGGAGACTGGCCAGGATTTTGCAGTTGTTACTTACGACTTGGCCGTTGCAATAAAAGCCTACTCCATACAAGCCATCCAAACCCCCATATTCGACAAACTGTTGATAATATTAGGGAGCTTTCACATTGAGTTAGCTTTCTACGGAGCAGTTGGTACACTTATAAATGAAAGTGGAATTGAATATGTTCTCACCGAAGCCGACGTTTTGGCGGAAGGTTCAATGGTAGGATTTATCAAGGGGAGGTTTTACAACAGATGCACGCGTATTCACGAGCTGCTTGCTAATGTCTTAGAACAGAAAATGTACAAACGATTTCTTCTTGAAATATCCCAAGACGACTTTGATTCCTTCCAACAAGTTATGTCTACTGTACCTTTGGACCCAATACTAGCAAAAGAACATCTATCGCATCCAGTTGTTACCCAGCATCTGAGGATTTATGAGAATTACTTTCAAACGATTCTCGACGGAAATCTTTGGATCTACAGCACAATACTGGGCCATTTACATCTATCTGATCAATCGCCTTCACAGAGAACTGCAGAGATGTGTAAAGACCAATGACGTTGACGGATATGTAAATGTATTTCCACAGATGTTGGATGTGTTCTTCGCCCTGAACCGTCCAAACTACGCCAGATGGGGCACACTTTTTCTTCGGAAGTTGAAGAGTTTAGACCCAAAAGTGCGCGAGATATTACAAAATGGTGCGTTTTCCATCAGACGCACATCAAAAGATTATCAACTGGCAGAAACCCAAGTCACCAGCCCAGCAACACCCTCGACAACTCCAACAACCCAACATCACAACCAACAACCGATACGAAACATTGAACGACCCAAACATGTACGCAACAGCATACCAAGATACGATTATATCTCGACAACCCAAAGAGCTCACTCTAGGCGATTTTTCGGACTTCAAAACACCAGACAAAACCAAATCAAGAAAATCAACACCTAAAACAACCGGAAAACGCAAAGCAAGGTCATTATTCATTCCTGATACCGGACTCGATAGAATCTTGGATTTTATCGAACATGATGGC
>CH002533.1:38129-50639 GCA_000149265.1 Ciona savignyi | reverse complement strand
ATTGAATATGTTCTCACCGAAGCCGACGTTTTGGCGGAAGGTTCAATGGTAGGATTTATCAAGGGGAGGTTTTACAACAGATGCACGCGTATTCACGAGCTGCTTGCTAATGTCTTAGAACAGAAAATGTACAAACGATTTCTTCTTGAAATATCCCAAGACGACTTTGATTCCTTCCAACAAGTTATGTCTACTGTACCTTTGGACCCAATACTAGCAAAAGAACATCTATCGCATCCAGTTGTTACCCAGCATCTGAGGATTTATGAGAATTACTTTCAAACGATTCTCGACGGAAATCTTGGATCTACAGCACAATACTGGGCCATTTACATCTATCTGATCAATCGCCTTCACAGAGAACTGCAGAGATGTGTAAAGACCAATGACGTCGACGGATATGTAAATGTATTTCCACAGATGTTGGATGTGTTCTTCGCCCTGAACCGTCCAAACTACGCCAGATGGGGCACACTTTTTCTTCGGAAGTTGAAGAGTTTAGACCCAAAGGTGCGCGAGATATTACAAAATGGTGCGTTTTCCATCAGACGCACATCAAAAGATTATATAGCAGATCAGCTGTTGTGTTGATCTCTCTTTGGAGCAGACAGTTAATCGTGATTCTGCATCCACAATGAAAGGAATCGTTTCCTTTCGAAATTCTGTGAACGCAATGCGCCGTTGGTCATTGACTATGACACAGCGGTCTATGGCAGTCACAGAGCTCAAAAGATTAACCGGACTTGAATTTGGGGAAAGTGCAGCAGCTCAATGCCGTCCTTCAAGAATAAAAAAGGACAACTGTCATATGGCGGCACTGAGTGCAAAAGTTGACCTATTCGGAAATCCATTTGCAGAAGATGCTCCAATTTCTTTAGTCAATATTATTGCTACCGGTCATGTAGCATCTAAAGATACCGAATCATATCTAACCAATACGCTGAGAAGGGGACAGGATAAAAAAGAGAAATTTCAGCATGAATGGAACTCCAACAGCAATCGATTTCTTCAACCTGTGAAACGCACGCCTGTACAAAACTTCGCTTCTCAGAACTTGAAGCAAAAGGCCAAAGTACCATCCTCGCAGAAGGCAAAAACAACTGCTGAGGGACTGAGAGGACATGTTTCTGCGTATGATTGTAGTTGTAGCAGAGAAGACAGCATTTGACCTATACGGAATGTTATATCCTATCCAATTACCACATATCCATTGTCCCTTGCACACTGTGACGGGGCGCCTGTAAAAACCGACAAATCAGCCTTGCTGAAAAAGCTCGAATCACTTCAGACAGAAATATTCACCGAAGCGGATTTACCGACGACCTATTTACAGGTATATGACGGAGGACTTCTTTTGCATTCTGTTCTTTCGCAAACGAACATTGGAGCATCATTTGCATCAATTGCGCACAATATTCTCTCAGTGGTGTTTTCCGGGAGGGCCAATGAGGCACATGTTTGTCTCGACAAGTACCCCGAGTGCTCCATTAAAGAAAGTGAGAGAAGGTTGCGAGGTGCAGTTGGTTCAGCAACCATCAGGCAGAGCGGACAAAAGCTTCTCACTAATGGAAAATTCAAAAACGAACTAGCCAAGTTTCTTTTACAAGAGTGGGGGAAAGATTACAACTGGCACCTGTTTAGTGGGAAGACCTTGATTGCTTCCTATGGTGGCGAGTGCTTCCAATACGTTCCCGACAGAGAACATCATATTAATGTAACTAATCCAGTCAGTACACCTTCAAGCCGACCATGAAGAGGCGGATACACTGATTGCATTTCATATTGCGAAAACAACAATAGGACATTTATAGTGCGGGCATCCGACACAGACGTCTTGGTGATATTAATTGGTGCTCTTGGAGCGCAACGCCAAGAAGTCCGGTGTAGAGCCAACATTGTAATGGATTGTGGAATGGGAAAAAGCAGGAGGTTTATCAACGTGACTAACACAACATTGTTCATGTTCTTGATGAGCGCCAATCTGGACTTTCAAGAGCACTCCCTGGATACCTACCATGCATTTACTGGATGTGAGATTTCACTTCGGCCTTTTACAGGTAAGCACAAAATGTTTGTATGAGAGCATGGCTTAAGTTACAATTTGTTCTTTTTGTTTAGGAAAGGCAAAACTAAACCATTTGATCTCCTTGAGAGTGACAAAAGTGGTTGTTACGTTCGTTAATCTTTTTATCGGTATGGGAGAGGTGCAGCGAATTGATTTTGATGTCGCATCCGAGTTTGTTTGTCGCATGTATGGACAGAGTGAAATTCGTGATGTCAATGAAGCACGATACAACAAACTTCTACAAATGAACGGCAAACTTGATCAGGTAATTGCGGTACAAAATGCGTTAATTTCATATCACCGGTTCTTAAATATCGTACAACAAATGTAACAACACGGGTTCATTGACTTTTAGGGAAATCCACTGGCAAACATTAAACGAGTCGACTGTGCTTTACTACCACCCTGCATCCGAACTCTTGAGATGAAGATCCAACGGACGAAGTACCATTGCAGGATTGTGGATGCGTGCTGCGACAGCATCTCCCACGAATGGGTTAGTTCCAACCGACTATGGATGGTGTGTGGAGAACGGTATTTTTGTGCCAATCTGGTTTCAGGGTCCTAGTATACCCACCCGACAGGTTGTTTGAAGATAGAAATGCAGAAGATATTGCAGAAACCGACAGTCAGTTAATAATAGAAATAACTGACGAAGCGTGGAGCGAAGACTCGGACTCAGATGCGGATGAGGAAGAAGAACAGGAATGCTTTCAATGACGGAACATTAGCCTACGTTGTTTTGTGAACATCAATAAATACTTCGTTACGCTGTTTGGTTATCAAATTATTAAATTCACATATCACTTTTGCAATTTACGATGCCTTAAAACCTGCCCAACATTTTTCATTTGGTTTCATCGGGTTACCGCATGTGCAAATCTAGCTCAATTTTGGGGTAGTCTACTAGTTATAGGGATCTGGCGGGCACTACCCACCACTAGAAATGTCTGGCAATATCCATTCATGATACCCTCGGCTGTGCCGATCATTTTCTAGTATGTTTCGTGAGGTTACCTTTCAAGCTAATCTAGCTCAATTTTTGGAACGTGGGGCATTTGGGGGCGTCTGGCAGGCACAGTCCACCACTTAAATCGTCTGGCATTGGCGATTTAAGATACCGTAGAGGCGTAGACCATGACGAACATTTTTCATTTAGTTTCATCGGGTTACCTCATGAGCTAATCTAGCTCAATTTTGGGGTCTAGTTATGTGGGTCTGGCGGGCACTTCCCACCACTAGAAATGTCTGGCAATAGCCATTCATGATATCTTGTGATATGCCGAACATTTTCCAATATGTTTCGTGAGGTTACCTTACAAGCTAATCTAGCTCAATTTTTTGAACATGGGGCATTTAAGGGCGTCTGGCAGGCACGGTCCACCACTTAAATCGTCTGGCATTGGCGATTTAAGATACCGTAGACCATGACGAACATTTTTCATTTAGTTTCATCGGGTTACCTCATGAGCTAATCTAGCTCAATTTTGGGGTCTAGTTATGTGGGTCTGGCGGGCACTTCCCACCACTTGAAATGTCTGGCAATAGCCATTCATGATACCATGGGATATGCTGAGCATTTTCCAATATGTTTCGTCGGGTTACCTTTGAAGCTAATCTAGCTCAATTTGTGGGTCTCCTCTTTACGCCCCCCTGACCACATCCACCACAATGTGCCCGGCAGACGTCCATTTTCTTTAATGGAAATATACATAGATCATTGCTATATAGAAGAAAATTGGTTACTTTTCCAGCTATGTTGACCCCTACGGGCTCCCGGACTAAACAGGTGGGTTTATACCTTTATTTTTTATGGATGTGAAAAAAATATATACATTATCTTAGTTTAAAAGGTCCAATTACATTAATTAACTGCACACACAATCTCTGTTACTCGAAATTGTTGTGGTATTGCGTCGGCTTAACAAATCATATAACTTGGGAAAATGCTAACCCTAAATTCATTAAAGAAGCAAAATTTTTGTTTATAGCCAAGAAACGAAAATTTTGTTTCCAGAAACGAAAATTTTGATTCTTGATGCGATATCGAAAAGTTTTTTTATGTTAGTTTTAATGTATATATTTGGTGGCACTTCTCTTTAATGTTAATCTAAATTAAAATCAATATTTATGGCTAGTTGTTTTAATGTTTATTGGTTGCACACATTTAAATCAATCTTTAATCCCGTTTGTTTGTATTGTCGTCCGTGAAAGGTACTACTACTAACCACACCAGAGTGAGTGTGTTATTATTAATGTCGCGGGTTTATACCTTTTTTATTGATATAACAAAATAAATACACTGTCTTAGTTTAAAAGGTCCAACAACTACAATTCTTAACTGCACATCCAATATCCCTTTAACTCGAAATTGTGGTATTGCGTCAGCTTAACTAATTATATAATCATAGAACTTGGAAAAAATAATAACCCTAAATTCATTTATTTACAGTATTTTTTACACATTTCCCTCCATAAGGTATATATATATAGCATTTCCCGTATTTTATACATTTCCCTCCATAAGTATGGCATTTCCCGTATTTTACACATTTCCCTCTATTAGGAATAAAGCATTTCCCGTATTTTACACATTTGCCTCCAACGGGTATATCACTTTGGTAATCACCGAAACTTTCCGGGAATAAGTAATGGATGGCTGGCTATAAACCTTTAATATCAATAATATTCCCAAAGTTGTCAAAATAGGTGGTAAGTGGATAACTGTGACCCGACCTGGTGAATCACACCTGGACCTATGCAGATATTGCAAGGAAAGGGGGCATACACAAAAAACCGCTGCCCAAAGAAAGGGTCTCGATTGCTCAAATCGTAAAACCTCCTCGGTGGATCCTCGTTATTTTCTTATAGGGTGAACAGAAATTCACAGTCACTGAAGCTCTCCATTATGACACCTTCTATGAAGTGTAACGCGCACGGGGGCTCGTTTGTTTTTATACACATTTATATATATCTTTTACAGATTTTTCTACTCTTATATAACTATGAGTGATATCTATCATAAAGCGAAAACGTTGCAAGCCCTTGTAATTGGTCCCACGGTAGCCGTTAAGACAGCGTCCTAAGAAATCCTGTAACAATGGTTGTTCTAAATGTACAATGGTTGTTCTAAAAGCCGAGAAGCGATCGTGATGGGTGATACAACACTTTGCATGTGGAGCAACAGGCTACAATTTACTAATCAAAACTCACCACCCATTGCCCTTATGCAGTCAATCAGCTTTAAACCAGGTATTTAAAATTCTTCAAATGAAAGTGGAAAACATGAAAGCAGAAGAGCGCATTTGCTGCCTTACCTTAGATGAAATGTCCATTACTCCTTGTGTTGAGTATGATGCATCAAATGGAGAGTTGCTCGGAGCAGTAACATTGCCAGCTCACACTGGTACAGCAAACCATGCCCTTGTATTCATGCTGGGTGGAATTACAACACGCTGGAAACAAACGGTTGCATATTTATTATACATCAAATTTTACGGATGGGAGCAAATTTAAACCTATAATAATGGACTTACTGCAAAAATCATGGGAAATTGGTTTGCAGGTAATCGATCGCAGTTGTGTCACATGGGCAGTGCAAACAGAGCAATGTGGAGTAGTTTTGGAATTATTTGTAACAACTATGCACAGATTGTCAACAAGAATTCTACAATCTTCCTTCAAATAATGTAAACTTAATACCAGTAAAGGGATTTATGCCATTTCCAAGACACTAAACAGCTGAAACTTGCACCCAAGCTCAAGGCAGAGCTGTTCCAACCATCTCATTTTGACAAAATGAAAGTTTCTAGTGCCCTCCATTTGTTCGACACAGCTGTTAGTGCAGGCATAAGGTATCTTGTGCAGGAATAAGGTTACTCTGACACCCATCTACTACATACAGACAGCATGGTTCCTGCAAACCTGCAATCGGTGGTTTAGTATGATGTCAAGTCGCCACCCAGTCATGGCCTCAAGTAGAATGCAACCAGACAAGTACAAAGAAGGAATTTAATTTCTTCGCTTATTTATTGATATTTTTAAAAATCAATTAAAATTACTACTTGATCGTGGGCATCTTTACCTACTCACCTCTAGGCTTACACAGGATTGCCTTGAAAATCTATTCAGTTCTGTTCGCTTGAAAAATCCCACCCCATCTCCTCTTGAATTTAAATGTGCATTAAAAATGATAAGCGTTGCCCAATTTCTGCATACTTCTTCCGGGGGAAACTATCAAAAAGATGACGCTCAATACTTGGAACTGGCAGCAGCATCTGATGCAACTATCTTTGGAACCATGCAACTTTGACAAGAGTGATCTCAATAGTTTGTATTATTTGGCTGGGTACTGTGTTTCTAGAGTAAAAAAAAACATCAAATAACATGCGACAAATGTATGGAGGAAGTTCTTACCTCTCAACTATCGAGTGTGCAACTGTTGCATGATGATTCTATCTATACAGCTCACAAAATTAAAAGATTACACTGGAAAGAAACTCTCTCGTTGAAGTCTTGTAGCATATCGTAGACAAATAGTAGATTATATTATTTATTCCATGTTCAAAATATTTTATACTTTAAACGTCGTTTTTTTTGGCGTTTCAAGTTTACCGACTCTCACGTGTTATTACTCGCTACGTAATTATCACCTTGTACGGGCCTTTGTTTTTTGCCGTTTAAATCGTTAACATAGTTTTTTCACCTAATTCCCTCCCCTCAGTTAGTCAAACGTGCAGATGTGAAACGTCTCGCAAGTAAACTTCTCGCACCTTGTAAATTCCCTATATATTCTGGACATTTATATAACCCACAATATAACCTACAATAAAGTACTTGAGATAACCTGCGTCATGCTGTATAACGTACCTTAGAGTAGTAGACTATACAACTGGCGTCATGCTAAATGACGTAAGTAACTTGAGTCGGGAATAAACCGTATATTGAATGAGACGCAGAATACAACTAAAGTGAATCAAGAGTTATAGACTTCGAGTTTGAGATTAAGACAGTACAAATCGTGGCTACAATAACTATTTGTAGGCGATCTGCGGAGAGTAAAATTTACAGACTTTCCGCTGCGCAGCTCGCCAAAGACCGTAAGACAGCCGGCTAAACAAGCTCAGCCAACCTTAAGCAAAAAGCATTTAAAAAGCGCGAGCCCACAGTCTCAAACAAAATTTTTCAGCAAGTGTCGGCAGCCACCGAATCTTTCCAATTTCCTAAGATAAAAATCTTAAAGAGATTCATTCGTCCATGTTCGTTTACAAATTATTTGCAAACAAATGAGAGAAAAACAAAAAAAAGAATTTAAAGCTAGCCGAGGAGAATTGAGCAGCAAAACCATGGCTAAGAAAAAGCTCGTGCAGTCATTGCAGTAGGGCGACTTAAATACTTACATAATTTTGTGATTTGTGAAATGGATATCCTAGTTGGCCTATTTGGTTTGTTTTTTTTCCATGCTTCTAGTGTTTGATAATCAATGGCTCCTGACTGATATAGTCTGTAAATAAATTTCAATTTTAACAGTAATTTCTTACAGTAAGGACAGTATAGTAGTAGTCTACCTACCGGTAGGTATATAGCTTAAATAAAATAGAAATAGTTAAGGAAAGGAAGGTTTTAGGTTCAAAGTTTGCTAAATGCCTGGCGCCACTAAATCTGCTATTGACACAAACAAAAGTCAATTTGCCGCATTGGTACAACATGTCAAAGTGAGGTAAAATAGCCCTAAATCCCTTAAATGTAACAAAACTGAACTACTTATAGTCTACTAGGTAAATAAACTTCCTTTCACGAAAGTATCTAGATAAACTAAGCTTTGGTGTTGAAATTGTTGCATTAATTACAATTATTTCGCCTATGCTTGACACAATAATTTGGACAAATTTTTGCTTCCATGCGGTTTTGGCGGGAAAACCCGAATGTCGGAACTCTGTTCATTAAGGGACACTAATTATACCCACAAACCAACGAAAGTTTCAATAACCGTTATTCATACATAACCCAGGTGTGTAATTTTTATATATGGGAATGTGTTTTACTGCATTCCAATCTGCTATTTTTGACATTTATGTTGAATAACACTGGTCAACAGCAAATTTTAAACAAAGATTCTAATGATCGTATCTTAAAGTATTTTTAATGCAGATTCCAAAAATGATTTTACTTTTTCTCTTGCACATCAGGTTTTTGAGATATTGTGGTTTATGCAATTTTAAATAAATTTTGTTTTACAGTCTAATTACAATAGAACATACATTCTTAAATGGAAAAACAACCCAAGTGTAAGCTCTAAATAACAAGGAAGGGCAGAAAGGATATTTTTGCAAGTTTATTTAAGTGTAGAGTAGAGTACAGTTAGTGTAGAGAGTGAAAAATGTAGGAACATACCAGGCGGAACTGAGGGAATTATATTAACATTATATGGTAATATGTTGTATCCAAATAAATTAGTTATTTCTGTAGTTGTAAAATAGTAATATACATAGTATTTTTACAAGTAATTTCTAAATATATTGCCTATCATAATGCCCAAGAACTGCTTAAACCATACAGATCGATTTTTTTTGTCTGTGGAAAGTTTACAAGCAAAAAACAGCAAAGAATCACTCATGATATTAAAAAGACGTATGCGGCATATTTTGGTTACCCATGAGGCAACCAAGATAATACCTGGGCAAAATATGCAAGATATGCAGCTTAGGCTTGCACAACTGGCTATATAAATGGTCTCCTTCTATGCCGTTTTTCATCCCAATGATTTGGCGTGACGCTGACGATCACTGTCAATATTGCTATTTTTCCTACTAAAACAAAGGGTTTATCCTAAAGACAAAATAAGATATTCCAACTTGGATTCAGTAAGGACCCCTGTTCCTTATGATACATCACTGCCACCACCAGTACCTCCACCTGACTGACTAATAGCAGTACTGATGAACACAACTCTGGCGGATTAATTTCTTCCAACTACACAGATTCTGATACCACAGACGATCCCATCTTATTTCCACAAAAACATTTAAATGCCTTAATTAGAGATCTATGTCTTTCCAAGGAAAAAGCGGAGCTCGTTGCATTAAGGTTAAAAGAACAAAATGTGGTTGATAAAGATGTCAACGTAAGTTACTACAGAAAGCGCAATTGGGACTTATCTTCGGCCTTCAAAGTTGAGGGATTTCTTTGTTATTACCATAATATTGAAGAGCTGTTTTAAACTATAGGTCACATTGGTTTTTTTTTTATATTTTTAAGTATTAGTGCCACCATTGCATATCAAGCTAGGATTAATAAAGAACTTGAAAGCTATGGCAAAACAGAATTCAAATGGTTTTCAATTTCTCTGTTAAAGTTTCCCATGCTATAATCAAGCCTAGCTAAGTTGAAAGAAGAAATCTTTGTTGGTCTACAGATTCGGAAAGTTTTTGAAGTTCCAGCAGCCATGTTAATGGCAGAAATATGGTCATTTAAGGGATACAAAATACACTCAATTTACACACCATACCCCTCATATCTCAAAATCCTGATGTTCCAGCAGAAAACTAATGCCAGATTCAAAATCAGCGCCTCGATGTTAGCCAGAAATAAGTGTTTTTGTTCTCGTTTAAAAAAAAAACTATGTTTTTGTTGACCAGTGTAATCATTTTTAAAAAAATATTCGGTCTTTTCCCTTTTGTATCTTGGATACCGTAAACGGAGGTCATTTGTTGTTGAAACCGGTTGGGCCGTCCGTGCCGCAAGTTTTGACGATGGGACATTTATTTTTATTGGAGTTTGTTTTTGTGTAGAAAATTTGATCTGTCGGACGACTTCATTTTTGGGGTAGTTTTCGCCTCTTTGTAGATAAGACTATTGAAGAAAATAAAAATGCTGACTACGACGTTTATTAATCGTTAGTTAACACATAAAGTCGCTACCAAGAGCCGTACTTAGAGGTAGGTACTGCGGCCTATGTAAACCATCTTAATTATCAACATCCGCGATCAGATTGACGTCATCCACTCGGAAACTGCAGAATCACAATGAGAACAGTATGACGCAAGTTGACCGGAGATCGTTATGACGTAATCGTCACGAGACGCCTGAGGCCTGTTCATGTGCGACGAAATGTTACGGGCGTTGTCCGAATTCTTGGCCGGACTGGACTGGAGGATAGAATCGAGGCTTGGACGGACTGGTGGTTGAGCTGAGAAGAGACCGAGGTGACTTCCACCTGGCGCGCTAAGCGCCAGCCAGGTTATTGAGACTTTGTGGCATAGTTGACAGAAGGAACAAGACAAAAGTCGCTTCTGCCGGATTAAACAAAGAACGAGTTGACAAGCCGCAAAGGAGAACGAACTGTCTATTAAACGCATCGCGCAGTTATTCCGTCGCCAGCCGGTTCAGCGAATCGATTCCCCAGTAAAGTGCATTGATTTATTCGTGTGTTTCTATCGACAACGTTTGACAATAAACTAACCAACGTTCAATAAGCGTGGACTCGATCTTTGGAAGTCGGATATCGGAGTCAGCATATATATTCGAGCCACACGCAGCAGCACAGAGCGTCTATCCACAACGCCAAGCTGCACACTCAGAGGGTAAAACCCCCCCGACAAACGTCGAACGTTGCAGTGGCGACCTTCCGACGGTGATTTTGAACTTAAACGCAACCTACCGAAGTCTGAAGAATGGATACGAAGATTTCAACCGAGCAGACCTTACTGTTCACGAGAAAACAGAAGTCTGATCAAAGCAGAAGTCTGTTTAACTTTCTGCAGTAATCAAGTGAGCTAGAAGAATAGCTTTTGAATGAAGCTCACCGCTTATGTTCATTCAACATTTCCTTCGAGCATGATGAGGGAAAATTCAGCGACGATATCAAGCAAGCAAAAAGCCGCAAATCGTCGTTCAGCCATGTTGTTTTAACCAGTTGGTCACTCGACACCGAACTGGAAGGCTCTGTTTGCGGCATAAATGCAAACAAATGTTCGAGTTTAAAGACTTTGAATCAGCGATGCTCTCAGTTTTTCAGAAGTTATGAAACTGAGCGAAGACTGATGTAGAAATCGACACCATTACACATCACATTTCTATATCACGGTGGAAAAGGTTTGAGTGTGGGCTATATAATATTGCATTTGATTTAAATCCCGAGAAGGCACATATATATTTGCTAGAGTTTATGAGAACTCAATAAAATTCTGTTATTTTTGCTATCGACTTGATATGTTATTTTATATTGCTTGATTTACAAATGTCTATTAATCCGGGAAATCAACCCGAAGAGATTACTGCGGAATCGCAAATCTATTATGTCTCTTTATTGCTTAATATTACCGCCCAGGTTACTTAAGCAAATCGCTGCTATATGCGAAAACAGCCAAACGGCTTATATGTATCAAGCAAAAATATGATGAAAATAACAGCCCTATAATGGCCTTTTGAGCAAAATGTGTTGCTGCATCGGGATTTTTAACAATTGCATTAAGCCAGAATCAACCTTTGACACATATATTCTCATTATTAACACACTCGTCTTACTAAAAATGTTTTGTATATTCTCTACTAACAAACTTTTAATATGAAACACATACATTATGTGGAAGACAGGACTTAATTTTGATTTTTCCTTTTTACGGTGGAAGGCAATGCGGCGATCGCCTATGTAAACCATCTTAATTATCAACATCCGCGATCAGATTGACGTCATCCACTCGGAAACTGCAGAATCACAATGAGAACAGTATGACGCAAGTTGACCGGAGATCGTTATGACGTATTCGTCACGAGACGCCTGAGGCCTGTTCATGTGCGACAAAATGTTACGGGCGTTGTCCGAATTCTTGGCCGGACTGGACTGGAGGATAGAATCGAGGCTTGGACGGACTGGTGGTTGAGCTGAGAAGAGACCGAGGTGACTTCCACCTGGCGCGCTAAGCGCCAGCCAGGTTATTGAGACTTTGTGGCATAGTTGACAGAAGGAACAAGACAAAAGTCGCTTCTGCCGGATTAAACAAAGAACGAGTTGACAAGCCGCAAAGGAGAACGAACTGTCTATTAAACGCATCGCGCAGTTATTCCGTCGCCAGCCGGTTCAGCGAATCGATTCCCCAGTAAAGTGCATTGATTTATTCGTGTGTTTCTATCGACAACGTTTGACAATAAACTAACCAACGTTCAATAAGCGTGGACTCGATCTTTGGAAGTCGGATATCGGAGTCAGCATATATATTCGAGCCACACGCAGCAGCACAGAGCGTCTATCCACAACGCCAAGCTGCACACTCAGAGGGTAAAACCCCCCCGACAAACGTTGCAGGTACTGCAATAACCGCTAATGTCAGATGACACTTAGTTTCAAGCACACTTACCGGGGCATATTTACATTAAATATTATCATTAAAACACACAAATTGCATAACACTAATTAATGCATTTGATACTTATTTAGAAGTGGAAAA
>CH002533.1:12948-38029 GCA_000149265.1 Ciona savignyi | reverse complement strand
ATAATTCTGAGGAGAAAGAGGCCACGAATACCAACGGAGGACCTTCTCCTTGTAGAATAAATTTCGATGTCCGGATATCTGGAACAATAATGTCTTGGCAATATGGTTGTAAAAATGCTACAAGACAGTGAAAAAATAGAAATATAGATACAATAGATAGATTAGATAAAAACAGGTTAGGAGACAGGGTGGTGTGCAATCAGATGGTGGAAAAAAACATTTAAAAACCAATAAGAAGTAATAAGATTAAAGTGACAAGCTTTAAAATACAGCTCTGTTAGGGCCGGCAAAAAACTATTTCACAGAAAAAGAAAACCAAGTGTGCCAACGGCTTACCAAGTAACAGAACACTGTAATAAACATCATTGTAAATAAAACTTGTGGTTGTGTAGACAAAATCACTATTGATAACATGCACAAGAAGTTAAGACTGTGATTTCACATGGTGATCATAATTTAAAATGAACAAAATCTGGAAACGCGTGCATATAATTTTATTAGGGAAATCAACATGTGAGTACAAGTGAATAAAAATGCATGCAGGTGTAAATAAATGCAAAAGGATAGATAAGGTAAAGAAGCAGATTTAGGCCGGGTTCACACCAAAACGACAAAAACGTTTTTGTCGTGTCGTACCGACGTTTCTCAAATAGAACGCATAGCCCCTTATGTGGCGATTCACACCAGTCCGATTTTGACGCAAACGACACGTTTTCTGTCGTACGACAAAAAAACATGTTTTTCAGGAATAGAGCATGCGCTATTTTCTTGCGACATGTTTTTTTGTCGGACGAGTTTAATATCGTGAAATATCAGCATATACAATAGTTTTATTGCTAATATGCAGTACAGATACCTTTAATATGGTTATAAATGTGTTTTAAAGTAAATACACTAGTTTTAATAATATTAGAGTGTTAGGTTGAAGTGAATATGGACTAAAGTGCACAGCGATTAGGCCAAGACAAATATATTTAGTTTAAAATCATTATCTTAGACTGTTGTGATTAAATAGCCCATCAAATAATGCATATCACTAGTTCAACATCTCAGGTAAGCCTGTTGTGTAGCCTAAACTAAACAAAACCAGTAGGACCGGCACTTTTAAACTCACATTAATTTTCCTGATAGGTACTGGTTAAATTCTTAAATATATATTTAGCATGTAGAATTATGATGGATGGAAGCAAACTTCCACTACTAATTCAAGAATTTAAAGTTAATTCGGCAAATATAAGCCTAATATCTCCAGTTTTGCATACCGGTATATGAATTGAGTTGTACAAGAGTTAACTTGGAATATTATTTGTCAAGTTTTAAATGAGACTGGTAAGTAAATAGATTATATTCTATACATGATTCTACTCTCTGTAAATATTTAGTGATGATACCATTTCATCGGTACCGATAGGCTTAACAAATAGTTTTTACCCATTGCCAAACTACCTGTTACAAGTTGGATGTTAATTCTAATATTTAGCAAAACTTTTGGTAACCCCTTTTGTATATAAATATAAGGATGTTTTATTGCATTGATTGGTAAAATGCAGTTTTGCATCTAGTCTAGGCAATTATTAGATTAGCCTACCACATGCCCTTGGTTTTAGCATCAATAATAATTGCATTGCCATAGTGAAACAAATTTAATCAATTCCATAATTCTGTACACTTATTTTTTGGTCTTGTAATTAAAAATTTGGAAACAATGACAAGTGGATTATGTATATTAAATGTTTCATAACACCGGTGTATACATTTGTGTTTACAGCATGACTTCGCCAGTTCCAGTGATTCAAGCTAATCATCGGACAACACTGATACAGATATGGAAATCCTTTGCAATGAAACAGTCTGGTAGAATATCAATTTTACTTCTTCAAATTACTGCCGGTAACTGAAAAGTACATACCAGAGGCTACAGAACAATGAAGTGCCCCAAAATAACAGAGAAAAAAGAAACCAGCAAATAATGCACACAAATAACCAAGGCAATGCTTCACTTTTTAAAATGTTGTAGTAACTTTCAAAATGATTGCAAGAATCCCGATAAACATTTTATTTTTAAACTGGATTAGTATCACTATTTAACTAATTTACATTCCTGTATCCATTTTGTGCTGTGTAGTAAATTGTTGATGTTAATAGAGTTATTTCCATTTTATTTATCATGTTCATTGCTCTGTCTAAAACACTTTCCATATTGCTTGTTTATATGAGTGATATAAACTGTGAGCAAAAACAAATGTCATTGTTTTATTTGTACAGATGAAACCAATACATTTACCCTACAATGTATTTATCTGAGTTATTGTTTTTTGTTGTCAAAGTTCAAAATATTGGCACCACCTTAAATTAGTATGCCACACTTCTTAGGTTGGTTCTGGTATAAAACTTGGCAGAAGAACAACCAAAATAATATATGACACCTCTAGTACAGTTTTGGCAGCCATGTAGTGTACAAATGTTAAGGTCAAGAGTGTTTGATGTTAAGGATTTAAGGTTGTAATACTGATCTATAGAAGTATGTTTCCGTTCTATAATTGGCTTCAGTCTATAAGTAATTCAGAAAAAAGTTAGGTTGTCATACTTCAAAAATGTGATTTTTTCAGTTTCCATTAGCATGTTTAGTTTATCCAATATAGGATTTATCTAAGTTAATTGGTGTCCTATGACGATATTACTCTGAATACCAATTAAAAATTATGATGTCTTCACCTTTATTTTCATATAAAATTCGAGTTATAAGTGTCTGTCCATACTCCAGCAAATTGTCGGACCGAAACACGTTTTATTGGTGTGAATCGACCAAAACAAAAAACGAAAAACACGCTTACGACAAAAACGTTTTTGTCGGACGTACGACAAAATGTCGTTCTGGTGTGAATCCAGCCTAAGTGGGATTTATTTTGGAAAGGAGAAAATAAAATTTTAACTTACACATGGGAATTCTTAAGTGTTTAACTTTCTTAAGTGTTAAAAAAAAAAAATTATTTGGTGTAAATATTAGAGAAACTAGAGAAGCGGATGAGGGTCTTCCAAGAGGTGTTGTTTGACAGCTATGGTAAACTTTTTAATTGATTTAATCTCGCGAATGATGTTCGGTAATTGTTGCCAAAACTTTGGTCTTATGTATTTCAGGGATTGTTGGGATAGGGACTTGTCACAAAAGGGAATTAAAAATTGGGAATTGCTTCTTGTTTTCATAGTAGTTTTAGGTTTGTTGGGTATGCAATTGTGGAGGGCAGGGGGAAGTGTATTGTGATGGCATTTGTGCATTATGGATAATATTTGTAATTTGTGCATGTCATGAATTGTTAAAAGTCCATTTGTCTCATTATAGAAACTGTATTTTCTCGT
The DNA here is from genome assembly GCA_000149265.1 of Ciona savignyi. Classification (NCBI taxonomy): domain Eukaryota; kingdom Metazoa; phylum Chordata; class Ascidiacea; order Phlebobranchia; family Cionidae; genus Ciona; species Ciona savignyi. The sequence goes on along the minus strand of CH002533.1, from coordinate 34,672 downwards.
TTACCAAGGTTAAATATTAGGCGAATGAACTTATTGCACACTCGCTGTAATTTTAGTTAGCATTAAGTTATTACCATAACACCAGGTGGATATGCAATATTGGAGGTGACTTAGTATTAGTGAGTGGTATAATGTGAAGAAGAGTGAGCGTTGGTCAACAACGGTTGTTTTATTTTACGTACCATAAGTAAATTAGTGTTAAGTTTCTTAAGGAGTGTTTGCATGTGTGGTTTCCAGGAAAGGTTGTCATTTAAAGTTAGACCAAGGAATTTAAAGCTGTTGACTTGTTCAATTTTATAGTTATTTATTAAAATGAGAGGTGGTAACAAAGTGGATTTAGTGGAGTTAGAAAAAAACATGTATTTTGTTTTATCAGTGTTAAGAACCAGTTTGTTGCTGGAAAGCCATGTGTATAATCTGTCTAGATCCGCATTGGCATTTACACAGGTTATGGATTGGTTGTGGCCGGGGGTAAAAATAGTGGTGTCATCGGCAAACATAATAATGGCTTTACTATGGGTTAAGCAATTTGGCAGGTCATTGATATATATAAGGAATAGTAAAGGACCTAGAATAGATCCTTGAGGAACTCCTAATTTAACTGGGTTCGGGTTGGAAGATAGAGTTCCATTAAAATCAACAATTTGTTGTCGGTTTGATAAATAACTGGTAAACCAATCAAGTGCTACACCCCGGATGCCATAATGAGACATTTTGTTAAGCAAAATGTCATGATCAATGGTGTCGAAGGCTTTTGACAGGTCTAGAAAAACACCAATAACAGATTTCTTATTTTCCAAATGATCAGATATTATATTAACCAGTAGATTGCTAGCATGGCTAGTTGAATGATCTTTCCTAAATCCAAATTGGTTGTTATGAAGAACATTATTGTGATTTAAGAAGGAGTGGGTTCTGCTGTACATTAATTTTTCTATTATTTTAGAAAATGAAGGCAGTAGACTAATCGGTCGGTAGTTATTTATCAATGAGTGCTTGCCTTTTTTAAACACTGGTATGACTTTTGCAATTTTTAAGTCATTTATAAATTTGCCTGATTGTAATGATAGATTAAATATATGGGATAATGCTTGCAATATATTAACCGGTGTGGATTTTACAACTTTTGTCGGAATCTAATCTAAGCCGCTGCTGGATTTAGATTTTAAGTCCAGTATTATTGTTTTAATCTCTTGTGGGCTAGTGGGGAATATGTACATGGTGGAAGATGATTGGGATTTTAGGTAATTTGTGTGGTGTGAGGTGGATGGTGGAATCCGGTTTACCAACTCAGTTGCAACATTTGAAAAATGATCATTAAAATAATGTTTATTGGGTTGCTGGTAGATGATCCATTCATTTCAAATGACTTTGAGATTTGTGGTTTCGATTTCCCGAGTAGTTCATTTATGGACCTCCATGTAGCCTTTATGTTATTTCTGTTAGTCTTGAACATTTTTCTATAATGACATTTTTTTGCAGCTTGGATTTTGTGATAGTACAAATTACGAGCTTTATTGTATTCCAATTTTGATGAGACTGTTCTTTTTAGTAAATACTTTTTGTATAGTTTTTGTTTAGTTTTATTTAATTCCTTTATTTCTTCATTGAACCACTTTAAGTGGTATTTGGGTGCTTTGTTGGGTAATAGTGGAAAGCTGTTTTCAAACTCTGTATTGTATTGCTCAATTAGGTTGGAATATGCAAAGTTTACATCTGATTCACATAAAATATTGTCTATGTTAAGATGTTGAAGATTGTTGTTAAATGAGACTATATTTGCATCAGTGAAGGATCTTGAACTAGATTGAGATTTACTAGATTTGCTATTGTTATCTGAATTTGGCCTCAGTGCTAATATAACTGGTAAATGGTCTGATATGTTATCAGTTAAAATGCAAGCTTTAACTAATGGAGATTCAATAGTGGTCCAAATATGATCAATTGCAGTTGCACCTGAGTCTGTAAACCGGGTTGGTTTGTTAATGATTGATTCATAGCAGAAGTCCTGCATTGTATTAGTGAAATCAGTGACAGTGTTATTGTTAATATTAAGGAGGTCATAATTAAAGTCCCCAACTATGTATAATACAGTTACAGTTTCGGTTGTCAATTTTTTCAAGTGTTTCTGATAGTATGTGAATAAAGGCTGAGTTTGATTGTGTATCCAATTTTGGAGACCTATAGATAACACCACAGATTAACGAAGATTTATGATTGGGTTTCAGGTGTGGTGTTAAATTGGGAAAAACTACAAATAGGGATTCAAACACTTTTTCCTCCATAATAGAAATACAGTCCTTAATTTGAAACTCTAAATGAGAACGAATGTACATTCCTAGCCCCCGCCTCTAGATTTAGTTCGACTATTACTTACAAAAACATAGCCGGGTAAATTGGAGTAGTGACCACTACGATTATCAACTATCCAGGTTTCTGTAATGGCAATTACTTCTGGTTTAAACTGAAGGGATGCAACTAATGCCTCTCTAGTTTGGTAAAATTATTTGGGTTGGCCAGTGATCTAATATTAAGACTTAAAACTGTTAAGCCTTGGTGCTTTTCAAATAAAAAGGATTTACATTGGTTGGTGTTGACATATGATTCTGGGCACCTAATGGAAGTCAACTTCATCCTCTTCATCTAGCATATTTTCATTTTTAATTTTACTGAGTCGAGGGTCGACTGGGTGATTTGGTTAGTTTTAGAAGAGGGGATGAAAAGTAAAGAAGAGAGTTCCAGATCGGAAATATTCGAGAATGGAAGGCACGGTGGATCTTTGCAGTTATCACAAAACCATTTATAGTGTAAAGTTGTGACATTCTTTTTAATATTTAACTGTTGTTGCTTTGGTATTGTCGGCAAGCATTTGCAATGGAAATTTGATTTACACTTGTCACAGTAAATAAAATTTTGATTAACTCGGATTGTCTTGCTGCAGTTAAGACAGACTTTCTTTTTTTTGGATACGGTTTGCATATTAAGGAGCCAGGATTTTAACTAGGCATAGTGCAAAAATAAATGGCACTGAAATTGATAAATTAATAAATTATTTAGACCTAGCAAGAATAGAAGAAATATCGCTTAATCTATGAATAACTCGCCTTGTGTGTTGGTGCACAGTGAATATGACCCCATTGTTGGTCCAAACGATTTGAACGCCAAAGGCCTCTCTGGCTTTCTCCACGATTCGGAGCCGCCGCAGGGTCAGTGATTCTGTCATCGACATCCCCGTCCCCTTCAGGTGTTTCTTAGAGTCGTATACATCGTTCCCACCATCCGTTGGACAAACTTCACGATTCGGAGCCGCCGCAGGATCGGTCAGTGATTATGTCATTGACATTCCCGTCCCCTTCAGGTGTTTCTTAGAGTCGTATACATCGTTCCTCACCATCCGTTGGACAAACTTCACGATGATAGGAGTGGAGTCCCTTTTCGATGGTAGCACGTGTGCGATGTCGATTGCTGCCTTAGAAATAGTATATGGCAGTTTAAGGCGGTTTAGAATGGATAGCACATAACTTATAAAATTATCTTGGGGAATTCTTTTGCAGCCATGGATAATGAGACAGTTCCTCCTGCCATACTGCTCCAAGTTGTCAAGTCGCTCGTCTGTGTCTCTGACCACTGCCTTTAGATCTTTTAGAGAGGCTTCCAGATCGTTCAGCGACTTTCGAATCTCCTGCAGTTCTTTTGGATGAGTTGAATCTGAAACAGGAACAGGAGAAGCAGTATCTGGCTTTAAACTACAATTGGACTCATACTTATCCTGTTTACTTTTGATATGAGCTAATGCAGTGTCCAATTCCTCCAACTTCTTCATCAGTGCAGATTGATTCCATTGTATTCATATTTCTTGCTTGTCAGAGAGTTCAATTTTAGTTTCAGAAAGTACAGATTAACAAATATGCCCAGTTATTTGAAAAATCCTATTCGCTCATGCAACCTTTTATTCAAATAGAATGAAGCAACACCAAATAGGACAAAGAAGTTGGGACGGGGGCAAAGGGTATTGGTAGTTTTATGAAGTTTGTTTATAAATCCTGTCCGGGGGAAGGGTTTATAGGAGCCGCCGGAGAAGGGGCAATATCGTCGTACTCCGAGTGGGAATTCTTAAAGTGGAGGCGAGCGTCACACAACCGGACACGCACTAAGCCGCAAACAGGGCAAAAAATTTGACCCCGGTCTTCCTCCTGCCCAGGTCGCATGCCCTTGAACGCGTTGTGGGTATGTATTTTATCCATGTGTGATTTGTTGTTGTGAATTGGCAATTGCTGCAGTTATAGTTGACTCGGATTTGTTTCAATGTAGTTGTGCCAATTGGTTGAGGGCGTTGATTATATATGTGATGAACTAATGCGTTAACTGTTTGGCGTATGCTTGGGCAATTACGATAGGATAGGATATTCATCTTTATCCCCGTGAATGAGAAAACCAAGGGGGTTAACACACGGGCAATCGTCAGATCACCTCGCGCCCACCGTCGGGTTACCGGAGCTATTGCAGTGTGTTGTATATGATAGACACGTTCCTTTAATTTGGTAGAACCCATTAATCCGCTGGGTTTAGGCAATGTCCGTAAAGTGCCTTGCCCAAGGGGACACAACCGACTAGCTAGCGGCCAGTTTCGCACCTGCAACCTTTCGATTGAAAGGCGACGCACTTAACCGTTAGACCAACGGGCCGGACGATGTGGGCATTTCGTATGACAGGTTCCCCAGACCATGATAAACGGCACTTAACTCGGGATGAACATCCCCCAACGCAGGGAACTCCGATAAAGACGTCCTCTGCACTCCAGTGGTAGCTTGAAAAACAACACAGAGGAAAAGAAGAACGTCTGGAAGTGCTGGCAAACGTAGTGCTGCCGTGGTTGATGAGCGTTTGTTGTTATTCATAGTTGGGGTAATAAATTATCTTCCCTCCAAAAATTTTCACAAACAAACGCAATGCGGCGCGCCTAACCCTGGTTATATAATATTATCTATATCTATGATTTGGTATGAATTAACCTTTTTTAGATATTGATATACAGTTTAAAAGATAAAAAAATATATAAAACTGTATAAAAATGTATAAAATATTTGGATTATTAAGTGCTGTATATTAAATATAGTCGGTCAAAAACACACACAAATAATTACTAAAAAAATGGTATCAGGTGAAGTTTATAATGACGGCCTACCTCCCAAATTAACAACAAACAGTTTCAAAAAATTATTTAGAATTAATTTAAAATAAAATGTGGGTATTGATATTGGTATTACAGTGGGAAATGACTAATTAATATAATAAAAATAAAGATAAACTTTTAATGGGAAATTTGAGATGATTTTAAAGGAAAGGTAGGTACCTAGGTTTGGTGAAATTTGATTGTTTGCTTGAATAATGTTGTTGAAAAATGGACTAATTTAAATAATTACTTATGATGAGAGTTTATAATATAAATACTAATTTGTTGGTTAAACTAGGCAATTTGGCCGGATTCAATTGGATTAGGAAATTTGGTGGGTTGAGATTTGGGGTGGGTGAATTGAGGGTGTTAATTTTATGATTAGCCTAGTTTAACCAGAAAATGTGAAGGAAGGGTCAAAGATCCGGTTTTAATTTTAAGAATTTAATTGTGTGTAAACGATGTTAGTGTTATGTTTGTAGGGTTAGTTGTGATATTATTGTGTTTATTTGTGTCTGCCAAAACAAAGCAAGATACTTATTACAGTTAATTTGGTTTGTTCTTTCCGTGTACTTTAATAATCCAAAATTTCAGTTTCGGTTTTTCAGGCAGTCTCCCCGTATTAGGGGCAGCGGCAGTCAGCTAGCACAGTCACCGCAGCGGGCTGTGTAAGAACACCAAACCTAGGGGGGTACACTCTTCTGGTTGCGGTGACTGTCTCATGCTAGGGTTATATAGTCTTGACTGCTGCTAGGTGTTACGACCGACTATAAGACCGTCACTTTTTTCTCGTTTTCTTATTTTATTTTAGTTTTTTGGGAAATTTTTATATATTTGCACTTGATCTTACTCAAAGAGCCAAGAAGCGATAAACACGATCTCTTTTTACCAGTATCTGCATAGGGGGAGATGGGACTCTCCTGCACTGGGACACCAATCTACTTTCGGGATATTGTTCAGAACTTCGTACATTTTGATGGTGAGCCATCCGTTTTTTATATGCGGGAAGTTTTGGTGAAATCCAAAGAAGAAAAGTGTTCCCCCATTTGTATTTGTTGACCAGTGGGTTTTTTCACTGACTAGACAGGGCACAGGGTATATGGTCACTATTTTCAAGGGTGTGGTTGGGAACTTTGCCTAAACTGTTTCCATTATTCATGTGCCAATATTTCGTTGATGTCGGGTAAAGATATTTCCATCGAGTAGTTTTAGGATTATAGCTTTCGGCGAGGGGTATCGTTTTGGTTGGGCTAGGTTTGGGCCGCAGGTGAGAATTGTTGAATCTTGTGGTTCAAAGCTGTCCGTTATCGTTTCCTGTTCATCTTCCAATGCACCAAATTTGTTTTTTGTTGGTGTGTTTGGTTGAGGGCTATTTGGTGGTGTTTTTTTGGGTTTGGCTGTAATCTTTGGAGTCAGCCATTCTCCCAGGGTCATGGCGGTTTGAAAATTTGGGGTTGTATTTTCGGGTTGCATTACTGGGGTCCAGTTTCGTTTGGGTATTGAGGTGGGTGGGTTTGGTTGTAAGGTTCTGCATCTTCTGGTTAGGTGCCCGTTGGTGTTGCAGTGGGCACAGAATCCTTTCGTGGGGCATTTTTGCTGTAGGTGACCTCGCTCTTTACAGTAACGGCACAAGGGTAGATGGGATTGCCCTGGGCGCGTTACTGTAACCCATTTACCTCCAACTTTCATCACTTTGGGGATGTTGTTCATATTGATGTGGGTTAATTTTATCGTGAGCCAACCGTTTTTGAAAATTTCGATGGGTTCCAAAGTAAAATGAGTGGATTTTACCCCATTTATACTTTGTTATTAGTTGTTTAAGACGATTTTCCGTTATTATGCATGGGACCGGGTATATTGTGACTATTTCGAGTGGGGGCGATGGAAACTTTGCTTCCACGCCCATGATGGTTCCAGCCGGACCAGTAAATTTTAAATCCGCATCATTAATTCCTTGTATTATATTCTCCAGGTTGCATCGTCCAAGATTTTGAGGGTGAGAAGAAATTCTGACTCCTTAAAAGTTTTCCGTAATTACCCCTTCTACTGATGGCGAGAGATGATGCAGTGCTGCACCTTCAGAGAAAATTTCCATGAAGCTGGCTGGATACGCTAATAAGCTCCACGTTGCCAGTCAATTTAATTAGAACAGATCGCGACATTACAATGTCCAGTTCCGGGATGGCTTCCAACTTTTCTTTCTTCGAGTTCAAATTTCTTTCTTCGAGTATTCCAATTATTGAGGTGTCAATGGGTTTTAACTGTGTGATGTTTAATGAAATATCTGTGGTGAACTAAAAAAAGATCACCGTGTGAAAGCCAAAGTATTTTATATAAAAAAGTAGCCGTATGATGGAGCTAGTGAGTAGACGGTGTAAACTGTAGTGATATAAAAAAACAACAACCGCTAGATGGATGGCGCTGTTGTATGAAAAGTTTGGACACAGCTTCGCGGTAATTTAGTTGCAAATTTTGGCCTAAAGGTGTTGAAAAAATTGTAACTACAAAAAAGAGAGGGTATGTTGCAACACTATTTAGAGAAAAAAGGATTTATACACAGATGGAAATAAGGACTCACCGATCTTCTATTTGTGGGTGGTTGAATAGAACAGGTAAATCCAATGACAATAATCCACAAAGTATGCGATGAAATAATCCAACGATTCGCTAAATTCTATTTGAATGTGGTCAAGAGTATTTTGGCAAGCAAAATTTTATTTATTTTATTTTTTTTATTGGCGATACATATAACACATTTACCGACAAGCCGGCCGATTATAAAATAAATGTACAGTTGTAACTAAGTTTGAGCCGTATAATTAAAATAACAAATTTAAATTTATGCAAATAAAATAATGCATTCATATTTATGCGAATAAAATAATACATTTATAAAATTTATATGCGAATAATATAATACATATTCAAAATCATTTAAGATTCATTAACACATTTATCAGTGCAAACATATTGTAAGAATTAATGGAAGGAGTATTAAATAAAAGTGATCTCCTTTATATATTGCCGATTATGACTTAAAACCAATTTCTGCAGGTAATTTTTAAATTTAATTTTTATTATCCATAATGATTAATAAATTCTTTATTATTCCAAATGGATGTATTGCTAATGTCTAAAGATATTTTCTTATTCATTATATATTGCTAAGTTATGGTTAATAATTTAAGTATTGTTAGATATTTACATATGTTATTTATGCTATTACTGTATATTATTACATTATTTATTATAGATTTAATAATAGGACAAATAGTTAATATATGAGATAGGTTATCTATGTTATAATCTAACTCCTTTATAATAATTACTACTGTTTTTAAAAAAAAGACCAAAGAACAAGGCGTTATGAGCTATTTTATAATTATTATTGCGTTCTTGATTAATAAAAAAATATTTAATATTTCTATTGTTTAAGTTTATATTATTCCAGGGTATTACATTATTATCATTTTTAATAACTTTATTAATATAAGATTGTTGCATTAGGATATTATATATGGGTTGTAACTTTGGGTCTTCCCAATTATAATTCTCTTTTTTCAGGGTATTGCAGTGAGTTCTGATGAGTTTATGGAGATTATTAGGGTTAATTGAATTGGGTCAAGAGTTTGTATATAATAAGGGATTTATTGATTTCCGAGTTGGAATCTAAATCATTCATGCCAGGGTTGTGATATTGACTTTAGTTTTGTTATTTCAAAAATTCGGGTTAATTTTGCCGCAATTAATTTTATTCTCATGTCGGGAGCTGCACAACCTCCGCTTATTTTGGGAGCAATTAATAATTTTCTTTTAATTCCTTCTAATTTTTGGGGAAACCATATAAATTTAAAAATGGACATAGTTAATTCTTTTTCGAAAATTTTGGGGAGTATAACATGTCTACTACCTATGTGGAGCAATTGGGGAAAATTAACGTATTATAATGGATACTTTGCCGGAGATAGGTAATTTTCTACTACAGTGTTTATTTATAATAAATATTATAATTAGTTTTTTTGAGTTTTCCCAATTTTTCGTTATAGTTCGAGGATTCTAATAACGTCTACAACTTTATTCTGATTAATAAATTCATATTCGGATATATAATTATTAATATTGGGTACGTTAATTATAATTTGCGTTTTGTCCTTATTAATTTTTTGACCCGATGCTTTTTCATATTCTCGTAATTCCATTTCTATATATTTGATGGATTTATGGTCATTTAGTAAAGATAGTCCAGTCGTCCGCATATTGTTCCAATTGGTAATTAATATCGTAAAGTTTGTATCCATTAATGTTTAAATTATTGTTAATTTTGCGAGTTAAGATTTCGGTTCCAATTATAAAAAGAGACATGCTGGTGGGACAGCCTTGGCGAATCCCTCGGACTATTAATTTCTTTCGTGAATGCGCCGTTTATTTCTATTTTACTTGTTATATTATTTATAATACATTATTTTAATCCAGTTAATTATATATTTGGGGATATTAAGTTTTACAAGTATATTAATTAAATATGTATGATAAATTCTATCGAACGCCTTTTCATAATCTATTCCTATTATTGTTAACATTGCTTTTGAAAATTTTTAGAAGATTCTATCGCACTTTGAACGTTGTATAGAAATTGGTTTATTGAGCGGCCTTTCTTTGCGCATTATTGGTTATTGCTTATAATTTGTTTTAAAATGATATCAAGTCGATTATTAATTATTTTACTTATTAATTATTTTTTAATCGGTATTGAGCAACGAGATTTCTCGCCAATTGTTTAAGTCGTATTTGTCGCCCTTTTTAAAAATTAATTTAGTTACTGCCGATCCCATTGTTTTAGGCATTATTTTTTTAATATATATATTATTTAATACTTCCTTCAAATCTGCGGTGAGCGTTTTCGTGAATTTTTGGTATAATGGGGGGGTTAGACCATCTTCGTCAGGAGAACTGTTTTTATTTAGTGATTTTATGGCTATTTCTATTTCATTTTTCGAGATTGGCTGGGAGAGCGATTTAATTTCGTCGGTGGATAGTGAGATAGGTTCCAAGTTATTTAAATATTGGATTTGATTGATTACGGTAGATTTATGACCCCATAAGTGATTATAAAAAAGATAGGCTGCGTCTAATGTTTCTTCTGGCGTTTTCGTGGTGATATTATTATGAGTTTTTAATTTATAAATTCTATCGCGATTCTGGTGCTGGTTTTTTCGTATCGAAAAAAATCTTTTGTCGGGGTTTCGTCATTCTCAATAATTTTAATTTTTGAACGAATTAAGGCGCTTAGCTTGGTTTCGTATAATTCTACGTTATTATTTAGTCTCTGTAGAAGATTTTGAGATTCTTTTTCGACGTCTTGTTTTAACTGGTTAATTAGTTCTATGTTATTTCTATATCGTGAAGATTCATAGTTTCGAATAGATTGAGATATAAATTGCGCTTCGTTTTTTTATCATAATTTTTCCGTTTTCCCACCATTCAAGACTATTCATATACCTAAATTTTTGTCTTCTCCAATTTTCCTATAAAAACGAAATATTATCTATAAAATCACGGTTCGCAAGAATACTATTATTAATTTTATAAAAGGACAACCCCATTTTTTATCGCATTTTATGGACAGCGTTACAATTGGACAGTTATTATGATCAGAGAAGTAATTTCTAATGTGGTTTATTTTACTAATAATATTAAGGCTAATTTTATTCGCATATATCCGGTCTAATCGAGTCGAGGATATTGCCGTAATTCTTGTGAAAACTATATTATTATATCCATTTATTTTTCGATGAACATTATATAAATAACATTCTTTTTGCAGTTGGAGAGAGATTCTAATTTCTCAGATATAGTTTAAGGTAAGCAGTGAACTTCTTGTATACATAAAATGTCGATATTATTTTGATTTATATAATTACTAATTGAGTCAAATTTGGCCTTTAAACCATTTACGTTAATTGTTCCAATGACTATGGGATGTTCTATAATGTTGTGAACCATTTCGTACTTATAAATTGTATGGTGTCAGTGTTTTAATAACGTTTTATTTAATATTGTTACATAGTTTAAAAATCAGTTATTGTGTTTCAGGTGGAGTTTCTGCTGAGCAGTGTCGTCGCTTCTTTGCTGGTGATCCATCTCGATTGCAGTCGAACACCTTTGAAAGGAGAGCGACTGATCTACGTGGATGAGGTGGCAGGAACGTGTCAGGTAAGCTAACCGATAAATCATTTTGTTTTGGGGATGTTGGAAAGTCATTTTCCGGTTGGTTTGCCTCACAGAATGATCTATGAGCTTCATTGATTTCCCTCATAATGTCTTCAATATTTCATCTGTTTTATTTAGTTTATCTTGTTTTTCTAATTCGCTGTGATTTTGGAGTGGAATTTGCCTCTACATCATTAGCAGTTATGAATGTTCTTTCAGGTTCGAATAGTTCCGTGATCGTGACAAGAGATTCCTCGGATGTGTCATCTATTTTGGAGCTGGAATGTTTTGGCGATGACCTTTTTTGGGTGAGTTTTTGACCATTTGTTTTTCTTTATGTGCAGTGTTGAGACTGGGGAACTGGGAGACACTATGGATGTCAAAGTTGTGTTGTTGATCTTTTATGATGGTGTGTCTGAATTGTTCGATCGTTGATTCATTGGTGGTTGGCATGATGGTTTCCTCATTTTGTAAGATTGTGAATCGGTTTTAGATTGGCAGTTGAGGAGATTGTATAGTATAATATACGGTGGGATTTCTTTTCTCATTGGTTGTCCAGAGAAATGTGGTGTAGTTGGTATATTTGGGTGATTAATCTGCTTGGTCTGGATTTACAGTTCCGGAGAATGTGCCCATTGTATTTGCAAAACGAGCAGAAACCTTTTTTTGGAAATTTGGTTGTACATGCATGCCCTCTCTCCTTACAGAATCGGCACAAGGGGAGATTGCCTTCACCGGGTCTTGTAACCGTAATCCATTTACCGCTGATTTTAATTAGTTTGGGTATGTTGTTAATATTTAGTTTGGTGAAGTGAAGATTTACCCATCCATTTTTAATTTTTTTAAATTTTGGTGGGTGCTTCTTTCAATTGAATCAAGTTTTCCCCACTTGTAGTTCTCTAATATTTGTTTTAATTTTGTATCTTCAACAAAGGCAGGAACTGGGTGAAGAGAGATCGTTTCTAGTGGGGGCGTTGGTGTTTCCGTTTTCTGAGGTAAATCTTATTTTGTTTTTATTTAAATTATCAATCAGTTGTTCTGCAGATGGTGATGCATCGTCGTCCTTCACAGTTATGAGAAAGGTTGTCCTTGAACGAATCCATGATCACCCCATCCACGTGATCGACGAGGTGCTCCAAAGGGTTTCCGGTGGCGAAGAGTTCCATGAAGACCGATACGCTGATGTGTTCCACATTTTCGGTGAGTTATATAATTGAAGGGGTCGCGAACTGGCGAGCTGATCTTAATCTCTTGCAGCCTTACATATAACCAGTTCTTACAACTCCTTAAATCTTATTCAAATAGAATATAAAACATGCGAATTAATAACACGTTACCAACGGTAAAACTAAAAACGTAATATAAAACTACCAAGCTTAATAAAACACAACCTCACTGCATGATCGTCAAATTGAAAATGAAATAAATAATCAAAGTCATTGCAAAGAATAACACGCCTGACTGATTTCATGACGTAATAAATAAAGGGGACTAAATAATAGGATCACCACATAATAAATGATCGCTTGAAATTCACGTCAATGCTTTGTATTTCCATGTTTATTTATTTTGTTTATTGTTGTAAGGGTGTGTAGTATGCGTGGTCAGTATATTAAGGTTTATATTAAGACGATTTGGTTTAGTTTAAGACGATTTGATTGTGTGAAAATTTTAGACACGCTTGAGATACTAAAAAAACTCGATAGGTGGCGCTATAACCTCAAAAATTTGGGCAGGGCTTCGCCGTCCCAAAATTCAAGAAAATTGGAAAAAAATAACGATAATGCGCAAAAGTAATAATTAAATGCGGGTAACTAATTATCAGTGTTGCCGAAAAAGTAGGAATAAAATAAGGCAACAGATAACAAACACACTGAATTGTTTATTTCTCAAGCCAAGACAGACTAGAACCCTGTGTTGTCCTGAAAAAGACAGGACGCAGAATCACGAGAAAAGCCGGACTTGTGCAATAAATAATTATGTAAAGTACAAAGATAATCTAGGCGTTATGGGGTCTTATGGCTCAAACCTAGTTACCTTATGAAGGGGAGGGCAGGGATGAAGCAGCTACTACTCCTCCAGGATCAATTGGATGAAATGAATCCAAGGGTTCTATCTGCTATTTGGCAAGAATGCGCTTTTTTTTCAAATGTTTTTTGGTTTATTGGGCGACTAAGGCACATTTTACCGGATATCCGGCCGTACAGTATAATTGCATAACGTTTTCTTATTTCTAATTGACACATTTACGTGTAAGACATTATTATTTAGCGAACAACACAATTTCGTATACATTGAATTTTAATTTTTGTTGCAGGTTTGATTTTAACACAAGGTGAGATTGGTGGTTCAGGTTGAGACGAGGTTTCAAATGCGGAAGTCACAATCTGTATGAAAAAAGTCTCCGACAAATAGAGGACCTGCGTTTTGGTGATACAGGTTAGTTTAAATTATATATATAAATCATATTTGACAATCAATCATTTTTCTGATATATAATTTTAATTTAGTTTTAACGACCCATCAAATTTTCCTGACGAAATAGTCGTTATTCCACATGTATTTATTTTGAATATCCAGTTTGCGTTTTGCGTAAAATATTTCGCATTTAGTTATCATTATTAGCTTCAGTAGAAGTATCTCGTCTTTTTGTGCGAGGTCCGTTTTATTGTATAATATTAGGGAATCGTTTCGATTATAAGTTTTAAAAGATATTTTATTTGCGTAATTATGTATTGCGTCTATTACTGTGCGTATTTTATTACAATTTGTAATTTTTTTTAATATGAACGAAATCGTCAAAAGAAGGACACGATATTTAAAGTTTATAATAGCCATGGTAACATAACTAGAAATAATGTAGATACAATAAATGCCGTCGAAAAATTTTATACAGATCTTTGGGGTGTTACGCCGTCCACTAATTTCACCAGAACATTATTTAAATGACCTTTTGACTATAGATTGTAATGACGATATAAAAACCTTAAATAAACCTATAACTATTACGGAAATTGAAAATGCCATAAAAGATATGAACGATCAAGGCTCACCTGGCTCCGATGGACTCACCTACGTTGTATATAAAAAACTCCTCCCTGTAATAAAATACGATTTAGAAGAGATCTTTAATAATATATTCTTAAAAGGTTCCTTAACACCCACTATGAAAACTGCAATTGTAAAATTAATACATAAAAAAGGCGATAAAATAGATTTAAAAAATTGGCGTCCTATATCTTTATTAAACTGCGATTATAAAATAGTAAGTAAAATTATATGTAACCGATTCGATATAATAATCGATAAAATCATAAGTAAAAAACAAAAATGTGGTCTAAAAGGGAGAACAATTAACAACGCAATATACAATATTCAAGCATCAATAGACTCAGCAAAGCATTTCAAAAAAGATTTAACTGTAATCGCCATAGATTTCGAAAAGGCATTTGATAGCACTAGTATTTCTTTTATTATAAAAATATGTGAAAAATAAAATTTACCCCTAATTAAATGGATTAACATAATATATAATAATATTTATAGTAAAATTGAAATAAATGGCACATTCACGCAAAATATATCAATTAAACGTGGGATCCGCCAAGGGTGCCCCTTGAGCATGATCCTATTTTTAATAAGCCTTGAACCACTTACCCGAAAAATAATTAATAATTCAAATATTATCGGTTATCGCTTAAATAATATCGAAATTAAAACTGAACAATACGCCGACGACCTCACAATTTTTTCCAGTAACTCATCCTCTATCAAAGAAATATTTAACGAACTCCGTATATATGAAGTAATATCCGATCAAAAATTAAACTTACAAAAAACGCAAGTGATAAGCAACGATATATTAACCATTAATCAAATTAGAAACCTTTACCCTAACATATCTATTGTCAAAACCGTTAAAAATCTCGGTATTTTTTTCGATCTCGAAAATGATTGCCGAGACATGAATTGGGATCGATATATAACTAAAATAATTACCGTTATAAATATTAATAAACGACGTCAACTCACCTTCAACGGAAAAAAAGCGATCATCAATACGTTAATTTTGACCCTTCTAAATTCTCTTGGTGACTCCATCGTACCCAATAAAGCTAATCTTCTTAAAATAAACTCTGAAATCTATAAATTTATTTGGCATCCGTTAAAATTAGAGTTCATGAGACGAACCAAACTATTTGCCAATTATAAAAACGGGGGTCTTCAATTTCCAGATATAAAAACCAAACTAGACGCACTTCTATCCACCCGCATTTATAAATTAATTAATCTCACGCACATTAAAGAAATCTGGCAGGAATGGGCCCGTTTCAACCTTGGTTCGACCATGAAATTAATCAATAAAATTCTTTACAGTATTAGCTTACCCAACACCATCTATCCCAACCCCGTTTATCAAACGATTCGACATAATTTTTATAAACTCAAAAGATGTAACTATAATTGGAGTACTGGGAAAACTAAAGATCTATACGATGAATTAATAAAAGAAATTGCCACCCCAACTATATTACTTAGTAACCATAAAGTAATCCCTTGGTCAACTATAACCCTTACATCGAAAAGCATCCGACTTTTTTACCAACACCGAACGTGACTTCTCCTATAAGTTAGCGCACAATATCCTCCCTCATGGCGATTGGTATAAAAAAAGAAATATGTCAATTAACTATGGTAATAAAATTTTAATTCGTAATTGTAAATTTTGTAAATGCGTTAACGATAATTGGACACATATACTTACTTCTTGCCCCATAATAAATGCAATAATTAATCAAGTATTTAATTACGCAAACGAGATCTCTCTGAAAACGTATAATGTTAATACGGAATTAATCTTATATAACAAAGGGCAACGTAAATCAAAAGAGGAATTACTCATAATTAAATTGATAGCGCTAGCCAAATACGCAATTAAATTGGAAAAACGCAAATTAGATATTAATAACTCATATCTCTGGCATAATAATAAATTTATACGAAAAACCTTAGGGATTGTAAAAACCAAATTTAAATTATTTATACGTCAATTACTTGCAAAATATGATATCAATTATATATACGAGAAATTGTATTTAAAACTGCAGTTCACACCATATTAATACTGTCTCACTATTTATCTATCTTAATTATATCTCGTAATATTATGTTTCTCAATTTTATGGGCTTAAAGTAGATAAGGACATATAACGTAAATATAATTAGAAACCGACTAACCTCAAATTATATTAGCAGGGTCTTCTGTTTTGGAATAATCCCATTTCTTTCCCTTTTCAAGAACCGCAACCGCATTTTCTTCCATCTTTAAAGAACCGCAATCACAAAACCTCAGACCATCTTATTCCATTTGAACCTGAAATTCATATTATTATTAATTCATATTAGACGTATATGTACCTATATTGTGTGTATACAGGGTTTAACCCTTGTTGTGTACTTAATGTATATATTTGTAATTTATTATGTACGGCCGGAAATCCGGTGAACGTGTAACTTTAGTCGCCCAAAAAAAAAAAAATTTTTTTCCTTGCTTTACTCATTAGGTGAACGGTGCTTAAATTCACTCTGCCCTGTTGTTCACGTTACTTCGGTAAGGTGCAACTCGAAGGGCTAGGTCTGAGCTGCGGAATCGCATCACCCTGTGGTAGTGCGGTTAACCAGCGCTGCCTCCAGCTAACCACTGGAGGGCGTGAATTTAGGTGTCGGGATTTCAAAAGCAATAGAACCCCTCCCTACGTGGCTTGCACGCTGTGGAGAGATGCCTGCGAAGGGCGTCTTTTCCAGCACCCACATCCTAGGGATACCCAGCCCCCTCCCTACGTGGCTTGCACGCTGTGGACAGATGCCTGCGAAGGTGTCTCTTGCAGCAACCACATACTAGGGAAACCTCCCCCAGTGGATTAATTCCCACATTGCACGAGGGGATCGGCCTAAGGCCGGCAACTCGCACTAAGTGCACAATTTTGCTTTTTTTTGGCTAACCACCAAATAAAAAAGAAGATTCTGTTTGAATAAGGCAAGAATTTTTCTCGAAAATCTTCCTGTCAGTAAAATAGAAGCGATCTTTGGACTTACTGTCATCGTGCATTTTCATCGTATTGGATTACAAAGTTATCTGAGATCGATCTCAATATCTGCCCTCCAACAGGTGATTTTGTTGTTATTTGTTGCTCCACCCATAGCATATTAAATTACCTTATAGTGTATTTTTTTGTATCACATTAATTTTTCTAAATTTTTTCCACATTAACCACTAAGACCATAACCACACCCCCCCTTATTTTGTAAAGTTATTTTTGTCTTTTTTTCACCTTTTGTTCTCTTTTTGAATAATTTCGTAATTTTTTGTAGCTTATCTACGTACTCGCACCTTTTCTTTCATTATCTACGTCCTTACAACTTTTTGTTAAAACTAACACCTTTTTGCTTAGACTTTAACCTTTGTCTCTAAACCTTTTGATACCTTTAGAAACTTTTTGTTAGAATTAACACCCTAGTGCTAATTCTGTGACCCATTTTCTATAACATTACACATTTCTGTTAAGGTTAACCCACTTTTGTTAAAATTCCAAATTTCTGACCAAATAATTGTTTAATTTATATATATCTATATTAACGTATACCTTAATACTAATTTGAATTCATTTATATCATCTCATTATCGAATATATAATACGGTTAAATCAATTTAACCAATATACTTAATACCTATTTAAAATAACACATAACATCCTTAGCCAAATTTCACTTAAGATCGAACATATATCGATCTTTATACAATAACTGAGTAAACATTACATCTATTAACATTTGCTTCTATACATTTAATTTATTTTTAACCCTTGAACCTATTATTCGGTGAGTTTCCTTCTTTTGGAATATAGAACACAACATATAAATTTAGCATTAACACTCATAACATACATTGCAATACCAACAACATCAACAAATTAACACACACACTTCAAGCAATCAACAATACATCAATACACAATACTCATACCAAACAATCACACATTACCCACAAAACAAAGGACAATATGCAGAACATACCGGAATTAGATATCACATTGAAGAGGTCGCTCGTCATCAAGTTTACTGAAAATGTTGAACTCATAAGCGTGTCGACTTTCATGGAGGTTTTCGCGGAGGGCGGACCACTTGTCTCATACAAGGATGAAATCGATGGTGTGATCACGGAAAATTTTAAAGAATCCGAATTCTTGCTCACCCTGAAATATATGGAAGATTTGGATGAACAGCTGCAAAAAGTGAAAAACATCATTGATGAAATAAATTTGAAAGCACTCACCTTTGTAAGCCCAAATGGATCTGTGATGTCAATCAAAGCTCTTCGACCTACGCCAACACGGGAACAAGTGACCTTGTACCCCGTCCCGTCGAGCATCAACGAAACGAAGTTGAAATCACTCCTGCAGAAACATAACTGGGGTGAAATCGAGACGATGGCATTTGGTCATCACCGAAATTTTAAAGGAATCAAAAACGGATGGCTCACTCTTAATATGGCGAAGCTCAATGTAAAAAATGTACCCCCACTGATAAAACAGGAAAATTCGTGACAGTAACGCGCCCCGGCGAATCGCATCTGCCTCTGTGCCGCTATTGCAAGGAGCGGGGCCATCTTCAGCAGAGATGTCCAAAAAAGGATGATGTTCTAACTGTCAGGTACATGGCCATATTACACGAAAATGCCGGACAACCCTATTCATTCCTTCATTGCAAAGAAACAACCCCCCACGACATTCTGCATGGCAACCACCGAAATCCCCAATATCGAACACCAAAATACATACCCCACAACAAAACATCACTACCAACAACCGATTTGAAACTCTTACGGAACCAAACAACCTCTACGCCACAGCTTACCAGGACACAATAATATCAAGACAACCCAGGGAAATCACACTCGGAGACTTTTCGGATTTTAAAACCCCGGACCAAAACAAATCGAAAAAATCTACCCACAAAACAACTGGAAAACGAAAAGGCAGATCCCGGTTTATCCCAGATGCTGGTCTTGATAAAATCCTTGATTTTATCGAAAGTGATGCCCCACTACCCTCACACCTGGAAATTCAACCAACACCAGATCTAAACAACCCTGAACCCGCTCAACCCATCCCTTCACCAACTAAAAGCCAAGACAACCTAGAGGAGTCGATAAATGTAATCGAAGACTACCACAAACTACTTGGCCTAAACACCGACCAAGATGACCAAAAACCACCCCTACAACCCTACCCAAACATCCCCGACTCGTATATTGGTGGATACGACAGTTGTCTCCCTCAGCGTCCTAAACCTCCAAGTCGACGCTCTTCACTAACATTGACATTATTTAACGAAGTTTCACCAAGTAAAAGAAGAAGAACCGGTCCAACCACAACCACACAATACCACAACAATCTTTACACAATTTTTTCTGTCTGAGACAAATACGTCATAATGGAGGTACAAGATGTAATTGCTCTACCAAAACCAATTAGAATAGCTACATTGAACATTAATGGACTAAGCAATAAAATAGACAAACTAAATTATTACATGAACCAAAACCATATTGACGTAATTTGCCTACAGGAAACGCACCGAATAACAGATTCCACAGCTGATCAAATTGAACGCAGAACCAATTCGAAAATTTTTCTAAATTCTTCGTCTGCCGAGAGTCGTAACAATAGAGGAACTGCAATAATAATTAGAAATTATATATTAATTAAATATAGACATACGCATGACATAATTATTGATAATATGATTAATAAGGTTATTTTAACTAACAATAACATAGAACTACATATATATAGCGTATATTTAAAATCCGGGGGCGATTTTGCATCGGTGATTGAACGCAAAAACGAAATAGAATTACTCTCCAGCAATACGGATAACGTACATAATATATACTTAGGTGATTTTAACATGATTCTAAGCGAACTGGATACAAAATCAAAATACATGTTACCATGTAATCATGACCGTGAAGCCTGGCGAAAATTCAAACGGCTTAATAAGATAATAGACGCGTTTAGAAAAATACATCGAAACAAAATAGAATACTCAAGAATAACGGATAAATCGGTGCGGAGGATAGACAAAATATATATTAGTAAAAACATAAATAAATACTTATTAGATTACACGCACATTCGGAACTACTTTAGCGATCATAACAACTGTCCAATCATCACTCTTAATATACATAGTGATAGGAAATGGGGTCCATCTTTCTACAAATTGAACAACTCGATGTTAAAACGTAGCGATTTGTTAAATAATTTAAATACATTATGGATAAATTGGAGGTTACAAAAACGAAAATTTAATAGCGTATTAGAATGGTGGGATAGCGGGAAGCAACTGATTAAAAACGAAACGATTCGCGCATCATACTCGGTTCGAAAATACGAAACAAAGAAATATGAAATGGCGGTGAATCAAATCAACTATTTAAAGCGGGAAAATGAAAATAGAGATATATTAAAACAAATTAATACGCTAGAAAACAATGTGAACGTTTATGAAAAGTCCCTTAATGCGGGTGCCTTAATTCGATCCAAAATCAAAGGAATAGAAAATGAAGAAATAATTACAAAGGATTTCTTTCAATACGAAAGAACCAAACAAAAAAGGGATAGCATGCGGGCATTAAAATTATCTAATGGGAATATAATTGATAAACCAAACGAAGTCATAGAGGGTATTCGCAATTTTTACTGTAAGCCAGTGGTTCTCAAACTTTTTTTGGTTGCGACGCCTTTCCAAAAGTTTGCTAAGCTTGCGACGCACCAGTCATTAATATATTGCTACCTAAGTTATATTTAGTGGCATCGGCGCACACGTAATGAAGAAATGAAATACAATAAAAGAACAATAGCCACGTCCCCGCCCGTTACCAATTTAGTTTAAATCTAATGTGACGCGTGGGCTTGTTTATTTTTGCAAAGATCGTGGAACCTTGGGATAATCTTTGTAACTGCCACCCTCATTTCTCTTTCAACGTCTATTCGTGATCGATATTTAGTTTTAATGACGGCCATGGCAGAAAATCCCGCTTCGCATAAATACGACGTAGCGAAAGGGACAAGAATTCGCAATGCTTTTTTCGTCAAAGCTGGATATTCGTCATTCAATGAAATCCAAAAATTTGTCAAATTGACTGAATTAAATTTCCTTTTCAGGGAACTGTCACAGGTAAGGTCAATGTAATCTTCTTTTTATTCTCCAGTGAAGGAAGATGGGATAGGTTGGGCGAAGGGGTCGTGAACCCATTCATAGTTTGACAATGTTCTT
>CH002534.1:2910-21443 GCA_000149265.1 Ciona savignyi | reverse complement strand
TGAATTATTCAAGTATATTTAACCAGTTGTATTTAATTCAGGTGGCGGGAGGTTCGGTGGGTGGTGGCTCCTTGCCAACTGACAACGTCGTTTCCCGTGGGCCACAGGGGCCACCGGGGCCTCGTGGGCCAGTCGGGCCACCTGGTAGGCGTGGGGTGAAAGGTGAAGAGGGTGCTGCAGGAACCAACGGGCGACATGGGCGTCCGGGTGCAAAGGGTTCCACGGGCGCCGATGGACCACCGGGGCAAATTGGTCTTCCAGGTATTGAATTAGAAATTACGTCTGAGATCCATTGCAAACAACTATGTCCGTCCGGTTAGTGTGGCGGTTAAGTGCGTCACCTTTCAACCGAAAGGTTGCAGGTGCGAAACTGGTCGCTAGCTAGTCGGTTATGTCCTTGGGCAAGGCAATTAACGGACATTGCCTGAACCCAACAGATTTATGGGTTTTACCAAATTGAAGAAACGTGTCTATCATACACAACACACTGCAATAGCTCCGGTAACCTGACAGTGGGCGCGAGGTGATCTGGCGATTGCCCGTGTGTTAACCCCCTTGGTTTTCCATTCACGGGGATAAACATGAATATCCTATCCTAACTATTATGTTGAAAGATATAAGCGAAATCTTTGCAGGTGCAGTAGGTCCGAGGGGCGAAAGTGGAACACCCGGAGTTAAAGGCGAAAACGGTGAGTCGTTTTTTCTAATCAATTGCTTTTATTTTCATAAATTTTAATGATGGGAAAATAAATTAACGTATGTATTAAAGGCCTTAACCACGAATATCGTTGGATAATCTATAGTTTAATTTAAAAAATAGATTGGTTGATTGCGTCTTATCTTGGTTGATTACAACGCACAGAAACCCGCGCTGACGATGCTTCCGATACAAACGGCGATTAGCGGGAACCAAACTTTTTGTTCGTAAGATAAAACAAAATCTCTTTTAATACATTAATTGCCAAACGGGAGAGTAACTGTTTCTGCCCCCGAGTTCGTTATAAACAATTCGTTAAAAGTCGAAAAAATAGTCGAAAGTAATGGAATTCTTTAATATCTTTAATATAACTCTATGTAATTGCATTGCTATGCATTAAGCGTGTACATTTATGGTATATTAACTGCGCAATCATCTTTTAAGTGTTCATCTATTCGATGAGAGAACGAAACAATAATATGTTCCGTACACGCTTGCGCATTCCACTAAAGTAATTTATAGAAGTCTTTGGATCGTTTATCAAAGTTATTAGTTCTGACTGAACGGCATTTATCAGGAACAAGATAAATCAAGAAAGCCGCCATAAACTAATCATTGTACGAAACCGCCGTTTGTAATTAATTTACCACCAACATGTGAAACAATGTCAGCCATTCTATGCCAAATAAAAGTTAAGTTTACTACAAAGCAATAAAATTGCTCGAATCTTTTAAAACAAACATGACTGAAGCGAATGTATAAAGAGGTTAAGTTATAAAGCAATGTTTATTTAGTGCAAGCGGATTTCTAGTTTTTTCCGTTTTCTCTCTGTTTCGATTTCTGCAAGTAACTTTTCGCAATCGACTTCTTGGAATATATAGATGTTGTAGAAATGGACAACGTATTTGTTCGTATTGACTAAAAATAAAACGGGCAAGCGTTTCGGTGTTTATGGTAGAGGGTATTTAAGAAACATCACGAAATACAGTGAACCAACAGGAAATAAACGCAATATCCTTTTAGACCAAAAAGTCACCTTTATTGTAACCTGCATATTGTTGTAATGTTGTTAAGGATATCATAAAAAAATGTTTCAGGAAAACAAGATAAAAATGACAATTGGTTATCAAATATGATACTTTGGGTATTCACCTTTCGGGTAATCCCCAACACAAAAAAGCACATTTTTAGGCAGCTTGCTGATTTTTAAAGGAACAAAAGTTGAATGCAGAATTTTACAGCAAATATATAATGCGCATTTGCAATTTAGAGCCCACAGTAGTCCTGATTCCATCACATTATAACCACAGATCTATTTAGCCTCTTTTTATTTCAATCCCTTTTTGGTCTATAACAGTGGTTCACAAACTTTTTTTTTAAAAACGTACCCCACCCCCATGCATTTTTTTTATTTTTATATTTGGTGGTATAGTGAAGACTAAAAAATTAAATGATCACAACCACAAAATCAATGTGCCGTATAGTGAAAAATAGACCTACACTTCTTTCGCAGACCTCCTGAAAATGCTTCATGGTCCATAAAAGGTTCGCGGACCCTACTTTGAGAACCACTCGTCTATAACATAAAGATCAAATTGTTTCAAATTAATAATTTTCAGGAATTCCCGGGTCAAAGGGGGATTCAGGTGAAAAGGGAAACGCTGGTCAAACTGGAGCAGAAGGACCACCAGGCCAACGGGGCACACAGGGAATAGCTGGTCCAAGCGGCACCGTTGGGCCACAGGGGCCACCCGGCCCACCTGGTGTGTGCACATGTGACTCCCCTCCTAATGTTATAACTGAACCCCGCCCTACAGAACCTAGTAAGTTTGCAAAAATATTCGTGATTTCCTAGCGCATACAATACCCACCGCCACCGCATAATTTACTCAATTTATCCTCACAATTTATCATTTTCTAATCATTTATGCCATGCTTACGGCATTTAATCGTGTATTCAGAGTAGCATGCCTGGCGCAGTAGGTGGTTTCTATGAGAATCTTTATTTAAGGATGTTTTCTTTACTGACTAACAATGATTGTTTATGCTTGGCGGAAAAAGTGCTTGAAATGTGCAAAAGAAGTATTTGATGTTTGTAAAAGTTTATGGGCATTTGTCAGTTTTCTCCCATATTTTCAGCATTTTTTTTCTAATTTGTCGGTTTGAAATGCCTTGTGCGCTCAGTTGTCCGTATTTAAAGAATTCATTCCAGTGTACCCTGGTTATATGCGCGTGCATTATGTGAAAGCTTGCAAAGCTGTTACAGTTTGTAAACCGCCAAAACCTTTTTAGCAAAGCCCAAAAATAGCAAGTAAGCTTGATTACGCTTGGTTACTGTAGGCAATTTCTTCTTTTTTTTGTTATACAAGAATCCAGAATCCTTTTAACATAATTGTATCGGGATATGTGATATTTGATTTGTGGTTTGGAGTATGTTGTTTTTGCGTGGACTTGATTAAACCCATGGTACACTATGCACATATTTCTAATTCTATAGTATTTGTTGGATGTGTTAACTGTTTATTGCAATTTGAAAATAATTAATTTAATGTAACAAAAATGAAACTTACTTATTTTGTGCTACCATATCAACTTGTTTTCACTAATAGTTGGGTCGTTTCGCAGATGATATAATGTTTTTTATGGTCAGCTAATATATTCCGTCGTCTATTTTCACTTCATGCATGCACTTTGGCCATGTCACTCAAACTTCAAGGGCCGGGCTTTAATTTGATTGAAACGCAGAGGAAATTACTTCAAGTCTACAAGGTGGAAGCTTAACTGCTAGCTGGAGCGGCCCAATCCTGGTAGATTTCTGTGGCAGCCAACTCTGGCGACGGGCTGTCACTGAACTCAGCTGTGATTTTGACAACGAAAACACAATCTCGTTGCCGAGAAGAAGATTTCGAAGAGGGGAAGAATTTGAGGGGCGGAACGGACCCAGAAGAAAGGGAGGCACGTTGTGTTTGTTTGAAACGACCCCACAACACTCCGGAGGGGTTTGGACACTTGAAAGTGGACTTGAATTAATCAAAGACGAATACCCGGGGAATGATTACTCACCCGATTCAAACGATATACCTCAAGAAAATGAGGAGGCCATACTACCTCAAACTCCCCTCAATGATGAAACTTTACCAGATGATTATTTTCTAATATTCCGCCCACCTACCTCAACTAATCAGCACAGAAATCAGGCAGCAACTCAACTTTCAAGTCCATTCTTTTCAAACAATCTTCACGGGATTTGTATGACATTTCGGTATTTGGTGCGCGGTACGAATCTTACCCAAGCTGGATTCTTGGTTTATCTTCTACCCTGTCACCCTCCCTATAAAACGCCGGTCTTAAACTTGACTTCCACCCATAACAATCTCACGAACGTGTGGCTCCGTGCCGTGGTTCCACTGCCGGATTATCACCGGCCGTACCGCGTGATATTGGAAGCGAAACCTGGCTCCGAGGGCCTGGAGTTACTTGCGGTGGACGACCTGATATTTTCAAAGTGCGGTGAGTGGTCCCAGCATCTTGGAGTAGGGTAGCTCGTAGTAACACCATTTTTGGGCTCTTTGTTATCAAATTATATAAAAATCCAATAAATTTTACCGAATTTATAAACACTTTTTACAAAGTTTAAGAATTGAATGAAAAATTTTGTAACAAAAAAATAGTTTCTAGCAACAATACCATAATTATTTCATGATTAATCTCCAAAACAAATTTAAATAAAAGAAAATTTAAAAAATCATATTTTTTCAAATATTTGAAACAAAGGGCCCAATAGAGCATTGGTGTTAACAGGGTAGATTCAGGTGTAGCCCATTCATTGTCATTAGAATAACCAAATTAATCACGTTTTGTTTGTTGCTAATTAGAGTGTTGGTGCAGTAATTTGTGCGTGCCAAAAGTAATACAGTTTGCCGTGTTTGTTCTAATTTGTGTTGTGTGCTGTGCTGTGGTCATTTTAATGTGTTTACTGCGAACAATCAAATTTTCCTTTTTGTTACAAAAACATCATTTTTTCTGAGATAAAAAAACTATTTTCACTTACAAATAAACTTTTTTGTACAAATAAATTTGAAATTTGATTGTTATAAATAAATTTAAAACTGTTTTTTCATGTTCCATTTCAAAGTCATTAAACTTTTGCTGTTCTATATTCGCTTACGCTTTTTCTCTTTTGTGGTGCTTAACTTGATTTTTCAATTGCATGTTCAGTTTACTGTGGGTGGCCTTTTGCATGCGAATTTAATTTTTTCCTTTAAGTTTTGTATCGTCATTTCATTTACACCGTACATTATGCATGGTTTGAATTCATGTAGTTCTAGTCACATCGTAGTAAACAATTTTCGTTAATTCTGTCCGCCAATGATTGAAAAATATCAGGATTTTTTCTATTTTCTTAAATTTATCGTTTTTGTTCGCAGTAATAAAAAAGGCAAAAAAAAAAGGCCAAGTATGATAAAATAGTTATCTTTCCCCAGGTTCGAACACTTGTATGTATCAAGGCCAAATGAGGTCAAACGACGAACTTTGGAAATCCGAAGATTGTCAGGAGTGTTTATGCCAAGATGGGGTTGTAACTTGTTTTGAAATTCTGTGTCCGACAACCTCGTGTCAATTCACCTACAAACCGTTCGGATACTGCTGCAGAGTGTGCTGCCCCAACCAAGAAATTGATTTTACGAACGGTAATTATATATTAAAAAAAGGTGAAACCTATTGACAATTTACTAAAATCTAAAACACTTTTTTTCTAAGTCTGATATATCAATAAACTAAAACTAAAAGTCTGATATATCAATTTCTAAGTCCGGTACATCAATAAACTTAAACTAAAAGTATGATAAATCAATTTTTAAGTTCGTTATATCAATTAAACTAAAACAAGTCCGATACATCAATAAACTTTTATTAAAATCTAAAACATTTTTTTCCACGATATATCAATAAAAATCCATAAAAACAACTTTTCCAGAAAACAGTGGCGATTACCCTCCAGACGGTTCCAGCGAGAGCATAGACTATGGGAATAAAATGGAGAACGATTCTTATAATTATAGCGAGTACTCGTATGGGGGGGACGCAACAACAGGGCCGGTGATGAAGATGGATCCTTTGGGATGTCCGATCGCCCCAATCACTAACAGAGCTAGCACCAGTAAGTTAGTTATTACTATAAATAGGACAGGATACTCATGTTTATCCCCCGTGAATGGGAAAACCAAGGGGGTTATCACACGGACAATCGTCAAATCACCTCGCGCCCATCGTCGGGTTACAGGAGCTATTACAGTGTGTTGTATATGATTCATACCCTTCAATTTGGTAGAACCCATTAATCCGCTGGGTTCAGGCAATGTCCGTAAATTGCCTTGCCCAATGACACAACCGACAAGCTATCAGCGACCAGTTTAGAACCTACAACATTTCGGTTGAAAGGTTTCGCACTAAACCGCCAGACTAACCGGGTCTAACTAAATAAAGGATAATTATATATCTTGTTTTGTTAAACCTCTGTTTAATTGATCAGGCAATATGATGTCATGAAATAGAATTTCTTTATAACTAATATATATATATTTTGTTTTTGACCAATTTAATCCACTGAAAAAAATTGCTAAAATGCAACATATAAAGTTTTATTTTATAAATTAATCACATACTAAAGTCCATGCCATTGTAAAACTAGGAATAGTTTTATCTCTTTAGTTATATTTATTCATCTTAAACTTTGCGTGAGGTAAGTTACAAAAGCTGTAGGGGATTGTGTACACACTTTAGCTGTTACAAACTTTACATTGAGAAACAATTAAACCCATTCACACCAGGTTAAAAAACAATGGTCCTTTTCATAAAGTGATCCAGTTAGTAGAATAATGCATATTCATGTGCTTATTGCTGTTGATAGTTGATTGCCTGATTAAATTTCCTTTAATTAATGTATCTTATAAAAATATTAGGGTGCTCATTAGGGACAAGGCGGAGATATATATATTTTATTTTGGTATATTTTTGATTTTTGTATATATTTTTTTTATATTGTATATATATATTGTTTTTTTAATCATTTGACCCTTTACATGTTAATGGCCATCATTAATTAAAGTTAAATGAGAACAAATGCTGTGACAATTGCAACTATAAAAGGCCTTACAATCTGTAAAGCTTTCCCAAGACTGTGTTTTGTCATTACTTTAAGATAAGGCTGTCAATTATAACCTTGCCTCACGCAGACTTCAAATTAGAACAAAGGATAAAGCTTTGAATGTCAATGCTTATCTTATAACAAATTATTTGCCAATGGAGTCTTTTGATGTTTCCCACACACTAGGATCAATATATTTGTCTCAAATCGGTTTGGAAATATTCACGCCCTTTTTCTGTTTGAAATTTGGAAAGCTTTTCGAGTTTGTCTGACCCCCTTAACTTTAAAGTTGAATGATTAATTATTTTTTAATGCTCTTGACCTTTTTAAAATCAAACAAATGATAACACGGGGCCCATCCCTTACCACTGTCTAATATATATATATAGTCAGTTGTATATCAGTAAAAAGAAAAGGCAACACCTTAAAGTACTAAAATATGAGAAATTATGTAATGCTTAAAAGCTTTAATTTAAAACAAAGGTCAAGGACCAGAGTTAATCATTATATCTGACACACACTATTATTGTATTACCAAGTGTGTTTAGTGGGGTTGTAATAAGCTTTTTATTTTTGATCAAACATAAAACAGCTATATACACATATAAATAAATGTATTTTTGCCAGAAAAAAAACATTTACAAAATGATTTAATACTCCACAAAAAAAACATTAACAATAAATGATTTAATACTCCACAAAAAAAACATTAACAATAAATGATTTAATATTCTACAGAAAAAAAAAAATTAAATAATTTAATACTCCACAAAAAAAAACATTGAAAATAAATGATTTAATACTCCACAAAAATAACATTGACAATAAATGATTTAATATTCCACAAAAAAGCCATTGACAGTAAATAATTTAATACTCCACAGAAAAACACATTGACCATAAATGATTTAATAATCCACAAAAAATACATTGACAATAAATAATTTAATACTCCACAAAAAAAAACATTGAAAATAAATGATTTAATACTCCACAAAAATAACATTGACAATAAATGATTTAATATTTCACAAAAAAAATTTACAATAAATGATTTAATACTCCACAGAAAAAATACATTGACAATAAATGATTTAATACTACACAAAAAAAAAAACATTGACAAAAATGATTTAATACTTCACAGAAAAACATTGACAGTAAATGATTTAATACTTCACAAAAAAAAATTAACAATAAATGATTTAATACTCCACAGAAAAACATTGACAATAAATGATTTAATATTCCACAGATAAATACATTGACAATAAATGATTTAATACTGCACAGAAAAAAACATTGACAATAAATGATCTAATACTACACAGAAAAATACATTAACAATAAATGATTAAATACTCCACAGACAAATACATTGAAAATAAATGATTTAATACTCCACAGAAAAAAAACATTTACAAAAAATAATTTAATATTCCACAAACAAATACATTGACAATAAATGATTTAATACTCCACAAAAAAACATTTACAAAAAATGATTTAATATTTCTTTCCAGGTGTTGATGCTGTGTGCAAATTGAGAAGAGATACTGGACCTTGTAGGGGAAGATTTCCGAAATTTTATTTCGACAAACGGACCAGAAGTTGCCGTCAGTTTACATACGGGGGTTGTGAGGGAAATGCAAACAACTTCGAGACTGCGGACAACTGCAGGAGACTATGCGTTGATGCTGCATCATCGAACAGCTTGCCACCAAGAAGTATAAGTGAGTACTTATGCATAATTTTAGGATCTTTATGTGGCATTTAGTATTTTAGGATCTTTATGTGGCATTTTGTATTATGGGATCTTTATGTGGCATTAAGTATTTTGGGATCTTTATGTGGCATTTAGTATTATGGGATCTTTATGTGGCATTAAGTATTTCAGGATCTTTATGTGGCATTTAGTATTATGGGATCTTTATGTGGCATTAAGTATTATGGGATCTTTATGTGGCATTTAGTATTATGTGATCTTTATGTGGCATTAAGTATTATGTGATCTTTATGTGGCATTTTGTATTTTGGGATCTTTATGTGGCATTTAGTATTTTGGGATCTTTATGTGGCATTTAGTATTTTTGGGATCTTTATGTGGCATTAAGTATTATGGGAGGTCCTACTCAAGATGATCTGAAAGTCATTCAACAAAAGTTAGATTGGGCCTTCAACCAACAGGGCTATTTTTTACAATGTTGAATGGTGAATAAAGATAGTCTGATGTTGCTACAAGTTTCCCTTCTATTTGTTAAACTTGAGAGCATTTTGGGTCACTGGAGCTACTGCAGTGTTGTTGGTTATGATTGGGATGAAAAAACGGAAATTATCAAATGTTCTGAATTTATTAATGAATGAAGTAATAAAATAACTAAGTAGATAAATTATGAATAATCAAACTTCTACACATTTAATCAATCAACTTATCAACCAATGACAAAAGGTCAAAACATAAAAAACACAACCAAATTATTAATTAATCACAACCAAAGTTCTAAATAAAACGTTTTTAAGACAACTTTCGTTTTTTTCGTAACACACAAATTGTACGTAGATGCAAACCTACCAAGTCGCTGTTACGAACCAGTCGTCAGGGGCGACTGCCGCGGCTCCGAGCCGCGGTTTTATTTCGATATCGGCACCGGCAAGTGCCATATATTCACATATGGGGGATGTGGGGGGAATGAAAACCGATTTTTCGACCCCTCTGAGTGCAAGAGGGTTTGTGGGGGTGAACCAGTTTACCTAGGGCTCGGGACAAAAGTCCCGCCCCAAAGTTTGGTCGCTATAGGTGGGTGAAAGTCACTCAAGCATGTTTTAACATTGGGTCATGAATTACTTCACCTCCGCCATGCAAATAACACTTTCCGTTTAACTCAACTAAAAATGCCATCATTACTAATTAACTAATTCAATGTCTTGTCCTGCAACCATGTTATGACAGTTTCTTACAAACTTTTTATTAATTTCAAGATCATATAAAGAAAAAAAACAAGGCAATACTTTAAAAAAAATATTTTACAAAGGAATAAAAACAAGCCTCCATGCAAAACACACAAATCAATATATGAGGTGGAAAGTCATTATTTTCAATTTTTCTCCATATACTTATACATGGATCATAACTATTTATTCTTTGGTGGCTTTTACATTTGAAGTTTCAACTTTGAAACTGTTTTCACACTTAACTAATCCTGTTTTATTTTTAGTTTTTTATTTTTCTCTTGGATTACTTTATTTTCGTTTATAATATATTTCTTGAAACAGGATATAAATATGAAAATTATATGTAGTTGAAGGTGGCCGGAAGCTGACATCTTCAAAGTTAACTTGCTGTTTGCACATTGAAATAAACTTTTAATTAAGCACATTGTCCTGTTTAGAAGTATTTGATTGTTGGAAAAAAAGGCTGGCCGACCATATGCATTTATATAATTGATTCACCAACCAGGCCTTTAGCTTGAGTTATTCAATTATAAACATGGATAATCCACAAGTCAGAAACTAATGGCAAAACTTTTCCATTAACTTAATATTTTAAATAATAAGTCAGTAAAAAATAATTAGTCAGAAACTAATGGCAAAACTTATTATTTCAAATTAAAAAAAAATACATTATGTCCAACTTGGCGATTGAACCATTTCTTTCCTGAAGACGACGACGTTCGACCTCGCGAATCGAGTAGATGTCGTGAGGAGAAGATCGCTGGCCCATGTCACGCCACGATGCCACGATTCTACTTCGATGCCGACAGTAGTCGATGCAGGTTGTTCACATACGGGGGATGCAAGGGGAACCGGAATCGATTTCTCACCCCATGGGCTTGCCGAGATACATGCGGTGGCGCTGAACCCATGTATACTGAGGATGAAGAAGGTATTTTGGTTTATTCATTATGGGTCCCATTTGGAAAAATGGGACACATATTGTTTTTGTCCGTTTTTTTTTTTCTTTTTTTTTTTTTTTTTTTTTTCGTCAAACGCTTGACAGGTATGATTTGTGGACCCAACATCTACCAAAAAGGGTAATCGAATCATAATGAAACTCGGTAATTTGTTAAACCACATAGTTTAAATATGCAAAAGCCAAAATTTTGGGTAATAAATCTAGGGGAATTCCCCTGGGACGTTAAAAACCAAAACAGTATTTTTTAATAAAAATTTACCTTTTTGAGGCATAGCGCTTGAACAGCTTCTCTCTCTTTGTTTAAATTTGGTGAAATGTTAGTGCATTAACCACTGATATAACACTTGAAAGAATTAAAAAAATTACCTAGGGAAATACCCTAAAAAATAAGATTTTGTTTTAAATCATGATTGTGACAGGCATGGCTTTGTGGCCCCAACATATACTAAAAAAAGTAATGGAATCGCAATGAAACTTTGTCATTTGTTAGACAATATGTCCTAGATATGCAAAAACCAAACTTTGTGGGTAATATACCCATAGGGAATTCCCCTGGGAGGTAAATAACCGAAATGAAGTTTTTTTTTTAAAAGTTAGTTATTTTTGCGCATAACGCTTAAACGGCTGCTCCAAATTTCAATTAGATTTGATAAAATATAAGTGCATTAGCCACTGATAAAACACCTAAAAGAATTTAAAAAAATACCCAGGGAAATACCCTAATAAATAAGATTTTGTTTTCAAATCGTGATTGTGACAGGCATGGCTTGTGGCCCGACATCTAACAGAATAAGTATTAAAATTGCAATTAAACTTTGTCATTTGTTAGACAGCATGGTCTAGTTATGCGGAAACCAAAATTTTAGGTAATATACCCAGGGGAATTCCCCTGTGAGTTGAAAAACCAAAACGGTATTTTTAAAAAATAATTAGCTTTTTTGCGCGTAGCGCTCAAATGGCTGCTCCAATTTAAATTAGATTTAATAAAATGTGAGTGCATTAGTCACTGATAAAACACATAAAAGAATTTAAAAAATTACCTCGGGGAAATACCCTAAAAAGAAAGATTTTTTTCTCAAATCATGATTGTGACATGCATGGCTTGTGGCTCCGACATCTACTAGAAAACGTAATGAAATCGCAATGAAACTTTGCCATTTGTTAGACAACAAGGCCTAATTATGCGGAAACCAAAATTTTGGGTAATATACCCAGAGGAATTCCGCTGGGAGTTGAAAAACCAAAACGGTATTTTTTAAAAATAAGCTCTTTAGGGCATAGCGCTTGGTCGGCTAAAATGTTAGTCCCCTATCCGACGTTGTACCATTGAGAAAAAAGAAATACAATATCAGGGAAATGACCCTAAAAATTACGACTTGTTTCAAAACCATGATTGTAACAGGCATGCCATATCGCGCCGACATCTCCAACAAGGAGTCGCCAAAGCGGACTAAAACTGTTTGTTAGATTATCTAACAAACATCTAACTTTGATAACATTACTCAGATATGTAAAAGCAGAAATTAATGTAGGCCTACTAAGCCCAGTGGAATTCCCCCGAAATAATGAAACTCAATCGGGCTGTTTTGGGAATTGACCTTCATTATACTACAGCGCGTGGCAAGAAGCTTAAATTAAAACATTTGTGGTAAAATGTTCGGAAATCTCACACGCGTATTATTTTTATAACTGCACATGGAAAAGAAGTTTGGTTTAATAACTATGGGACCCATGCGTTTATGCTTGCAGAAACAAAACTATGACAGTCCGGTTAAAACTTTCTGAAATGTTAATTAACATGGACCTGACGTGCACATATCTAACATTAACATATATTGTGTGGGGAACAATAATATCAAGATCGGATTGTTACCTTAGGGACCCATGCGTTTATGCATGCAGAAACAAACTACATACCCGGTGTATAAAATACATATGGTAGTTAGGGACCCTGCTCGCATATATATATATATACATATGGTACAAAATGTGTTTTACAAATAGTGGTGGTAAAATACATGGTTGACACTCTCTAGTTTTTTTCATTTTTTGTTTATTCATTTTTTTCTATTTTTAGTTTATTCATTTATTCCATTTTTAGTTTATTCATTTTTTTCCATTTTTAGTTTATTCATTTTTTGTCCCAGTATTAAAAAAGGCAAACGAATATAATTACGACACAGAAACGGGAAAAGACGGCAAAACGAACAGTCGTTAAAACACGTCATTAAAAAAAAGAATATCATTTAATAAATATAGCGGACGCGGCCGCCAAACCTTAGCGAAAGAATAGTAATAAGCGATTCAAATTTAATTTATGACCAAAACAATATAAAGCCCTGAAGAAATGTTATTTTAATAACACCAATATTTTTAACCTTTTTTATTATTTTATACCAAAATTGGTGCGAAATGCTTTTATGGTAGCTTTTTATCCTTGAATAGTTTTTCTAATATCTGTTTTCTTAAATTTTAAAAGGATAATTTAATAAGATTTTTTTGCTTTTCTTATCACAATATTATCTTTTGGGTGAAAAAGTCAATACAAAAAAGTTACATTATATATCTTTAATTTCTAGGTTTGACATGTAAAATCAAATAGTATATCTCCAAAAAATTTAGATTGATCAATCTTATAAGTACAAAACAATAGGTACACACTGGAATGTCATTGTTTGTTGTTCTTTCAATGCAAAAATGTATTAATTGTAAATTACATCAAATTTCAGATGACAATTCCAACGTATGTAACCTCCCGAAAGTACGAGGGCCATGCAGAGGTAGCATTCCTCGCTTTTACTACAACCCACAAACAAGACTCTGTCAGATATTTGTGTACGGGGGTTGCAGTGGAAATGCGAACAACTTTGAAATGCCCGGGGATTGCCAGCGAGAGTGTGGGGGAACGCCAAGTTTCGAGTACGAAAGATTAACAGAGAATGCAGCACCGCGATCGTCAAACCCAATTTCATCACCTCCAACACCAAGTGAGTGTAAAGTTGTATTTTATTTCTATATGGTGGGTTTCAATTCCTTGCATTTTTAAACGCTTGCCGATTTTAAGGTATTACCTTGTTTCGTTGATTACTTGATTTTCTATATATTTGGCTGTACCTTTGTGCTTTAATCGAGTAGTTGTGTGAGCTGTACAGTTGTGTAGTTGCATTGTGGCGGTCAAGGATATAGACCGAGCAACATTAAAATAAATTTGGCTGAAACGCTACATTTGTTTCACAAACTTATTTAACATTTTTTTTAATTTGTCACCAAACTAAAATAACAATAGAAACCGTCATCTGCAAAAGTCACTGAATGCACAGTATATTTCGAGCTTCATTCCAACTTGGATGTTTGAGAAAACAAATACTTTTCCATCTCTCTATGTAACATTTTTATAATAACTGTTCCTCTAAATATGACACTGCTCTGACACCAGTGTTACTAAGCAATACATTTCAAGGTAATATATTTCAAATTATATTTATTCCATAAATTCTGATTAGAATAATTTTCTTATTATGAAAAGAACTATTTTTTTCTTGTTATCTGACATTTCCATGTATTAGGATAGGATAGGATATTCATGTTTATCCTCTTGAATGGGAAAACCAAGGGGGTTAACACACGGGTAATCGTCAGATCACGTCGCACCCACCGTCAGGTTACTGGAGCTATTGCAGTGTGTTGTATATGATAGACACGTTTCTTTAATTTGGTAGAACCCATTAATTCGCTGGGTTCAGGCAATGTCCGTAAAGTGCCTTGCCCAAGGACACAACCGACTAGCTAGCGACCAGTTTCGCACCTGCAACATTTCGATTGAAAGGCGACGCACTTAACCGCTAGACCATCGGGCCGGACGATGAAAAGAACTATTTTTTAAATCATGTTATCAGGCAGTTCCATGCATTATTCTCCAAGTAAAACTTATTTTTCTCTCCTGCAGCTGTGCCAGCTGACTTTTGCTCGGAGCCAATGGTGGAAGGTCCATGTAGGGCGTCACTGTATCGCTACTACTTTAACCCTGACACCCAGTTGTGCTCGGTGTTCGTGTACGGGGGCTGCAGGGGGAACCAGAACAACTTCATGGCAGCGGAGGAATGCAAAGCAGCTTGTGGGGGAGACGGGTTCAACTTTACTGTGACAACTGGCTCGGAAGGTAAGTTGATGTTTGTTTTTTCAATTCGTCAAATTTATTCCCAAAGGGATAAAATGGTGGTTGCTTATAAAATGCCATAACATTGTCTGTGACAAGTTGGGTAGTAACATCTAATGTTAAGCTACAACAGTAGTTATAACACAGGTGATTAACATATTACCTAATGTCCACAAGTGAGTTGACTTGACTGTTGTTTGCTTAGTTATTATCGTGTGTTAAATATTTGATATTGTTTGACCGGTTTGGTGGTTTAGTACAATGCCTTTTTAACCAAAAGGCTGCTGATTCAAAACCACCCAATGGGTTTTTTTGGGTTCTTTAATAAAACACTAATTAGGGGTCGCTTGTATGCAGTGACTAATGGGTTAAACTGAATCGGTATGAACATCACATTGCTGCAGTATTGTTGGTTTATTAGAGCAATTGCAGCATAGTAAATATTAGACAAACAAAATTGTGGTTTAGAAATGATTGTTTTTCATGGTATCAAGTTCATAACTCGACATAAGTGCTATTTAAAAACTTTATGGTGAAAAACCAATTAATTCTATTAATGTTTTATTTTTCTTTTAGAGCCCTTGGTTTCAGCTCCAAGTAGATTGACATCTGGGCCACCTGGGCCACGAGGCGAACCGGGACCACAGGGGCCAGTTGGGCCACAAGGACCTGCTGGACCTCGTGGCAAAGTTCCTAAGGTAAATTTATGAGTTTAATGCCTTGTTTGATTAATTGGTAGAAATTGCCTTGGAGCTTTTAAAAATTGTTAATATTTTAAAACGAGGTTTTATGTTTATAATATTATTAAACCAGCTAATTAGCTTGCTGTGTTTGCACTTCACCTATTAGCTGAAAGTGTGTTGTATTAAAACTGGTCACTAGCTAGTTTATTCACACAACAGACGTCGTAGACAATTGCCAGGTGAAAATTTTCACTCATTTTCCTATTGACAGGTTAAAAAATACACATCCTATTCTAACGTGTTTTGCACTATTTAATAAATAAATTACAATTTTGTTATGTTTATTTGCAGGCTGTAACAAAGACTGCAGCGCTCGCGGTAAGTGTAAGATATAAAAGTATTATTGGTTTACTTGCGTTGTTTTCTGTCCCAGAAATCGGTTAGAAAATTGAAACGAAACAATAAATCACATTTCGTGAGGATGCGCATAGTGTTCCTAGACCTGAGAGAAAGATTAAGTTCTGTTGAAAGGACATTGTACCTCTATGGTAGCAATGCTGCTACTTCTGGTGTTGTGGAAGGGAAATGGGTCCGAAACGGTGAATTGATCACAAATTCACTGAATCACGAAATGAATTAGTCGAACGTGTGGTTAATCACATTAAGTTATGCAGATAGGCTACACTATATACTAATACCAATGCATGCTATGCACTTGTCGCGCATGATCACACACTGGTCACATGACAGATGAATGAAATCACTGAAATGAAGAGCACCATTGAAAGCTTGACCCAAAGAATTTCATTTTTGGAACGAGAATTTCTAAATAACATACTGCGGCAAGCGGAAGGTACATAATATCTAAAAATGTAATTTTAATTTCCCCAGTCTTATGTCGTATTACTCTGTTGTGGTAAAGGATCGGATATCCCTATTTATTTGTTGGAATGAGACCCGTTAACTTTACTGGAATGCCATTGTTTGTTGTTTAGAACTACAAAAAATTGCAATCGAATTACCAGAGATATTGCAGTTTGTTGATTATGATTAGGGTATTGTAACAGTATTAGTTAACTGCATTAATCCACTGGGTGTAGCCAAGGATGCAATCAAATTAAGTGCTTTGCCCATGGATTCAGAATATATTGGTCAAAACTGTCAAATCTGAAAAGGTTGAATATGACCACCATGTTTAAATCTCAACAACATGGCATTTCAGAGTTATTACAGCTTTAATATTCTGATAAATGGGAAGTCCATTTTAAAATATTTATTCTCAATCATCCTTAAAATACATGTGTGTTTTGTGATTAAAAAATTAATATTAAACCTGAATGTGTAAATTAATGTTTTAACACGTAGCATTTTCTTTCTTTATAACTAGAAAAGTTTAATAGATTTGTCTTATATGTACTGTTAATAAAGGCAAAGTTATTATTCCAGATTTATTTGATCTTGACTTAAACAGATTGTTTGAATGTTTATTTATCGATGTTATTACTTCAGGATCCCAGTATGACGACAGTTTACCCGATGGTGTTGAGAATGTGATTGTTCCTGATGTTTATTCTCCCGAAGTTAATCCATCCACACCCCCAGCAATTCCAAGGGTAAGTAGGCAATCCATTCAACTTGGTCTCATCCGTCCGGTTAGTCTAGCGCAGCGGTTCTCAAACTGGGGTCCGCGGTCTTTTTGGGTCCGCGAGACAATTTTCTGGGACCGCGAAGCACCTTCCAAAAAATTAAAACGACGCTCATGAAGAAAAAAAATTGTGTAAAATTAATTTTTCACGCAACTTTATTTCCAATCAACTTAACAAACAATTTGTCATGGAAGCTTACAGGCTACATATAGGCTTTTATGACATCACAAGAAGCTATTTGATGTCACATTAGTGGAATTCAAAAGTACAGAACTCCTACTATAGTAGGAAATAGTACAACTGCTATTATAGTAGAAGTAAACATTTTAAAAAATGCCAAGATAAGAGGCGCCTCGTTTTTCCTTAAGCCATGCATCCGGGTTAATATGTTTTGTTTTAGAATTTTAACGTTGCTAAATTTTTTGTTTTACTTCCCTATTTTTCAAGGGTACCGTGAGTCATTAAAAAAGTTACCAGGGGACCGTGGCGTATTTTTTTAAAACAAGTTTGAGAACCGCTGGTCTAGCGGTTAAGTGTGTCAATTTTCAATCGAAAGGTTTCAGGTGCGAAACTGTTCGCTAGCTAGTCGGTTGTGTCCTTGGGTAAGGCTTAACGGACATTGGCCGAACCCAGCGAATTAGTGGGTTCTACTTAATTGAAGGAACGTGTCTATCATATACAACACACTGCAATAGCTCTGGTAAGCCGACGGTGAGCGCGAGGTGATCTGACGATTGCCTGTGTGTTAACCTCCTTGGTTTTCCCATTCACAGAGATAAACATGAATATCCTATCCATTTAATAGACATGCCACCAACGTCACAACTACTGATGCATTAAATCCTTTACTCGAGGTTCGAGCCATATTTTCCTGTATGGCATCTGTGGTAAAACACAAAAATTTATAACCGTAATTTATCAGTCTGGCTTTCAAGCAGAGATAATGTATTTACTCAAACACTGAAAGATTACTTGCGCATAAACTACCATTTTTAGTTAAATTCTAGATGTTATTCAATTGATTGATTAAAGAGTAATGGCAATTAATTTGTTAGTTTAGTTTATTTTTTTGCTCCTTCGTTACAATAAAGAAGAAAAGCAGAATTATTTTAAATTAAGGAGTCATGATAAAACGGCAAAACTACAGTAGTTAAAACACATCAGTAAATAGACACATTATAAATTTGGAAAAAAATGAAGTGGCCGTTAAACCTTACATACTTGCCCATAGCTACTATTTTAGGTATTTTCTAGATGATAATTAATTGATTGATTGAAAAGTAATAGAAT
>CH002535.1:43142-73385 GCA_000149265.1 Ciona savignyi | reverse complement strand
TTCTCTTACAAATGTCAAATTTTTATTGCAATTTCATTACTCCTTTTGCTAGATTTCGGGGCGACATGGCATGCTTGTCACAATCATAATTAAAGAACAAAATCCAATTTTCAGGGTATTTCCCTTGGTATTTTTTTTATTTTTTTTAAGTGTTAAATCAATAACTAATGCACTTACATTCCAGCAAATCTGATTTAAATTGGAAGTGTCGTTTAAACGCTCTGCCCAAATAAGCTAATTTGTTAGAAAAAAATACCGTTTTGGTTTTTAACGTCTCAGGGGAATTACCCTAAATTTATCACCCAAAATTTTGGTTTCTGCATATCTAGACCATGTTGTCCAACAAATCACCAAGTTTTATTGCGATTCCATTAACCCTTCTGGTAGATGTCGGGACGACATGCCATGCCTGTCAAGCGTTTGACAAAAAAAAACAGAAAAAAACGGAAAAAAAAAACAATATGTGTCCCCTTTTTTCAAATGGGACCCATAACTAAGCTTTGGTGTTGAAATTGTTGCATTAATTCAATGATTTCGCCTATGCTGGATACAATAATTTGGACACATTTTTTCTTCCATACGGTTTTGGCGGGAAAACCGGAATGTCGGAACTCTGTTCATTAAGGGACAGTAGCTACTGTCAATTTAACAGACAACGTGGTCGGTTGACTGCAGGGGGCACGGTGCATACTCACTGTATAAAATACAAATTATGGTTATGTACCCTGTAGCATGAATGTAGGGTATACAACATGTGTTTTACAAATAGTGATGGTTAAACACGTGGTTGACAGTGTCTAGTTTTATACACATTTGTCTGAAACTACGCACTGGGCTTGTAGACAATTTGGACACAAAAAATTCTTCTAATTTTCAATGATGCAACTCTCTCTATTAAGGAACACTAACAGTAGCTAGCGGACGTTAAAGTAATTTTTTTTAAATAAATATTATATTTAGTTACCTGTAAATATTTTACAAGACAGAATATACGTAATATATGTTCGATCTATATCAAATGATTCAGGCAGTTCATTTTAAGTATTTTCGCTGTAGAAATTTTCAGAGAAATATTGAAAACTGTACTTCTCATTTTGGTTGGCTCTAAAGAAAAATGGTACATTCTTTAGCTATAACACATGTACTGGGAACATAACCGTGAAGGGAAGTGGCTTCTTCATAATTGGTGGGACCACTTCCGGCAACCGTTTTAAATACGAAGTAAGTTTAACATTACCGCACGGTTCTGGTGATGTGTTGCTAATATTTATATTTTTCCCTTTTTTAAATAGAAAATATTCCGAAAAAAAAGAAATTTCGTCAGCTGACGAACATT
Source organism: Ciona savignyi (assembly GCA_000149265.1). NCBI lineage: Eukaryota > Metazoa > Chordata > Ascidiacea > Phlebobranchia > Cionidae > Ciona > Ciona savignyi. The sequence continues at coordinate 72,049 of CH002535.1, read as the reverse complement.
CAAAAAAAAGAAAAAGTAGGGACTTAAAATTTCAGGTCCAAAGACTTGAAAGCACATTTTTTTCTCTTTTGTTTATTTGTATCTGCATCGTTTAAAAATCCCGGTAACAACAATTTGAATAGTGCTATTTTGTTTAATTCAATTTTTTATACAAGGGACCATACCAATAGACTCTAAATAAGTGCAATGTTGGACCGACCAATTTCGAAGTGTTAAGCGATTTCAAATGATTTCTAGAACTTTTATCGCTTAAAGGGGCCGGGATGAATTCACGAACAATATTATTTCATAAATATTGGTCACTTGGCCGGCTAGCATTTTTTATTTGTACTTTGCGGTTTAACTTTGAAAATCTAAACCAGTCGCATTCAGTCTACAAGGTCGTGGTATTAGGAACTCTATTTCGGAAATTGATTTTTGATGTTATTTTTCAGTGGCAAAACAAACAAAGTTATTAAACAAGTATATACTGCGTACTGAACAAAAGATTGTGTAAAACGGGCTGTGAATATTCAGTAAGTGTATTGCATTATAATTCGCCGTTTTTCAACCATATTCAAATTTATTATTGTTTACAGAAAACGTTACTGTACGGAACAATAAAATGGGATTTAAAATAAAACTACCTCGTCAATCCGTCAAGTATCAGTTAATGAAAATTTCTAAGCCAATCAAACAAAGACAGTACACAGGATAATATAGACGTTTGACAATAGGATAGGATAGGATAGGATATTCATCTTTATCCCCGTGAATGGGAAAACCAAGGGGGTTATCACATGTGCAATTGTCAGATCACCTCGCGCCCATCGTCGGGTTACCGGAGCTATTGCAGTGTGTTGCATATGATAGACATGTTCCGTCAATTTGGTAGAACCCATTAATCCGCTAGGTTCAGGCAATGTCCGTAAAGTGCCTTGCCCAAGGACACAACCGACTAGCTAGCGACCAGTTTCGAACCTGCAACCTTTCGATTGAAAGGCGACGCACTTAACCACTAGACCAACCGGGCGGACAGACCAATCTGGCGGCTATAGTAGAAAGGGATGGAAATTTAAAAGAACACATTAAACGAAATTGTTTACTTAAACATTAGGGAAAGTATGGTTACATGCATGTCGTCTTTATTCAATAGTTGTCTGCTGTCTATAGACAGGACTTATAAAGTCCTCCACTTTATTCAGTACCACACACCTGGTGGTCCTGGACAGGACACACCTACTGAATAAAGGGGGCATGCATGTAACAAAATGGAAAAAAAGTAAGAAAAGGTCAATATATACAATTAAAATAAATATCACTATCATGTCGATGGCTCAGTCATGTGAATTTCTACTAAGAAATAAAATTCAACCACATCAGCTGGTTTAGTACGAAGTTGTACAGTCACAAATCGACCGTAGTTGATTCTGTGTGCATTACAGCCATATTGCTTTTTTGCAGTCTCTGTATGTGAAAGAATTTTTTTACTTACTATGCACAAAAACATTGACCACAACCGACAACACTGTTAACTTAACTACATATGGAAATAAAACTTTCTCAATTTTTTTTATATTAATCAATTGAAAATTTGACTTATTCTTAAAAGGGTTGAAATAAAAAAAAACGAACACTATCCTATAACACAAACCGCTAACCATTACTCCATGCTCCTCTACCAATGTTCATGAATATATAACATGTATGAATAATTTAATTATATGTAGTTTCTGCTTTTCTGTCTTTTGCAGCTTGGTACTTATACAGTAACGGTATGGGATACTGGCATTAAAGTTTCCAGATCGCCCAGCACATCTGTCGAATCTTCTGTAATTTCACAGAAAGACAAACTCAGATCTTAAATCTCTCTCTGTCAACATCTCGTGTACCCATACCTGTCTAGAAGAAAGACCATAGAAATTAATTATCAAAATACTATATGGTATTGGTAGCCTATACACACCAATACAAATGTATATATTTAATATACAATATACCGGTAACCGGCACATAGCCTAATGGTACCATATAATAGAATGAGAGTGACCAACCAGTTTGAGAAGCCATTTCAACAAGATCTCGGGAGTACATGACTTAATAATTTGTCGTTTTTGCAGTGTAGGCCTAATCCACAACATTGCAAAAAAACTGAACAGGGTACCAATATTATTGTGCACTGAGCGTCTAATATAATTGGAAGTTTAACAAGAAAGTTTTTAAATACCGGTAATAACGAAAGTGCATGGCATACTTCTCAGTCTGGCAGATCATTAATCTAACAGAACATACTATTTAGGCGTAAACAGTATATATATATATACCGGTATACTTATAATTAATATATCATTTCAAGTTCACTTAGGAGTAGGCACTATGGCACCAAAACAAAATAAAAGTCATCTAGTTTGATGCCTCCAGTATGACTAGTCAACTCCAGGGTTTTATCTGTGCCTCCTAAATTTTGAAGTTAAATATTATTCTATATTACCGGCACTGCTTTTTGTGAGATCCTACTGTCATTTGAAAGTCAAACACTACAATAATTTAAATTAAATAGCCTAATATCTTACCTTACGTGATCACACAGTTTCATAATATATGCTTCATTTCGTTTATTGGTCAACGGTTTTTAACTTTAATGCCTCGTCCATATTTAGCCTACAATTTAAAAAAAATTGGTTATATATGAGTTTTCGACCTAAACCACAAAGCAAAACAACGATACCTCTATCCCAGGCTAAATTATTAACCAACTTATGCTGTAATATTAAAAAATGCATTTATTGCTTTCAACCAAATTTGTAGCTGTACGGCTTCTGCGGTAAAGTAGAAATTTTTCTACTCGGCCCCAAGCGCCGCAGGACCGAGAAAATTGACCGCTTATTGGCGCCCGAACCGCTCAAAATACCCGTTCCGGCGATGTGTGCATTGACACGCCGCAGAGCCGCGCCGTAAGACCTCTGCGGCAGCCGCAGAAGGGTATGTGTGCATCCGCCTTTATAGTATCGGCTGTGGTCATCCCCTGTTTTATGCGAAGCAGCAGTTCACAATATAGTGCAGTGCAATAAACGTGTGAAACAGTATTTTAGTTGCTAGTTATTCCTTTTTGAACTTAGGGTTAATTAACACCCTTTGGTCAATTATCCTTAAATTGATTCTGAAACTAAAAGAATTGCAATTTTGATAGGCCACGAATAGTTAGTAAGGGAATGTGCTCTATATTTTATTTATAATGTCATTTTATATATATATCTGTCAATGCTGATGCGTACTTTTACCCTTTCGCAAAAAAATCACTTCACTTTAGACTTTGCAAAGTTCAACATCTCATATTTAAATAGTCGCTTGGTTGAAGTTTGAGACTTTGACCTTGCAATAACCTCCCAAACAAAAACTGTGGCTGATTTGCAAACTGGCAGTTGCAATCAGCTTTTATCAATATGCACAGTGCATACTTGCCAATTAGTGCACTTTAAATGTTTGTAAAGCTAATAAATAAATATTATAGCCAAATCTGTATTTGCGCAACACTTTTTACAGACCTTATTTGGTCTTTATAATCTAACGAACCTAGATCGTAGATAAGACGAGCTTCTTATTGTGTACACTATACAGTGCAGTTTGTACACTGGTAAAGTAGTAGTAATATATATTATATTTACTAGAACCCACTTGGTGAAACTAGATCTACCTTGAACCATTATGGACATTGACCAGGAGGTAGATTTGGAAGTAAAACGACTCGACGAAGGAAATTTTTTCAAAAGTCCGGAGCTTTACCGGGAAGTTTTTAAAAATGAATTGGTAAGCGATTTTTATACAACATTTTACGAAGTACCATGTTTGCTAACGATATGCGTTTTATTATCAGGCCAAACGTATTAGCAGTGAAAAAAATGGAAAGTTCGAAAAGGCAAGTAAACAATCTGTATTAATTAATTTATTATTACTTGTAAAGTTGAGATAACAGGGATTACGGGTGGTTGAAGACGATAAATATATTTTATGTTTAGCCCAATAAACCAGAGTTCAGGGCTCGGGCACCCTCCGGTTAGTGCCAAGCACAATACACACCACCGACCCACAAGCGCCCTTAAGGCAATGATACATCTAACACTATGATGTTAATTGCTTATATAAATTCTTTTACTAATCTAATCTATGTATGTTCACTAACAGGAGAGGGCCGAAATGCAAGTTGAAATAAAACACCTACAATTTCAGCTGACAGAGGGGGAAAACGTAAGTTTGTTGGCCCATAAAGCCTAGTTAAAGATGTACATACCTAATTACAGATCCCTTTTAAAAAAAGAAAAACATATTGTTGTGAAGTCTATATCAAAAATGAGGCACATATTGCGTTTGTCCGTTTTTATCTTTTTTATCGTCAGACGCTCGAATTGCGTTTAATTACTAGGCCAAACGTTTAGCTGTCCACAAAATAGTTGAAACAAGGCAATTAAAAAATCTCTTTTTATTGATTTATTTTATTTGTAAATTTTACGTAACAGGAATTATGGTCTGGGATTGGGTATTCTTGTTTTCTCCCGGCAATGGGAAGTGCAGTGAGCGTTTTAACGAGGGCAATTGTAAGATTATCGAATGTTCCCACTATCGGGTTACCAACGTATTAATCTAATCTATGTATGTTTTGCAGTGCGATCAATTAGCGTGGTGGTACATTATGTCGCCTCGAAAGGTTATAAGTAGGTATCAAACTGATCGCTATAGCTAGTCGGTTGGGTTCATAGGGCAAGAAACTAACGGACAATGCCTTAACCTAGTGGAATGATCAGTTTTTACAAATTAAAGATTCTACGATTGCCCGTGACCTAATGCTTCGTGTGTTTTTCCACGCACGGGGATAAACAGAAATAACTTATATTGTATATACTGCTCACAAACAGAAAATGATCAAGGTGCAAGGTGATATAAAAAATCTACAATCGCAGCTGGTCACCGAGAAAACCGTAAGTTCGTTTTCCTACGAACACTCAAACCCTTTAAAATTGCTTATAAATTTTTAGTTGGTACCTTTTGGTACGCCGGAAACTTGTTTCCTACAAATTCTAGATAATTAACAATCAGCAACTTTATTTAACAAATTTCTGCTCCAATATTACAAAATGTCACAGATAAACGAGTACACCGGCGCGCAGCTCAGCAAATTCTTCGCCAAACAAACATTGTGGAATTACCACCATTGGTACTCCACCATTCGTAGCAAAATACTCATTTAAATACCATAACTAAAAAGTACCACTCTTGAGATCCGTTCGTTCATAAAAGTCTATTGTAATTGGTTATACACCATATGTAGACTGGAACACAAATTTAACTAACATCAACACTCGTGACTGTTAACCCATATTGTGTTAAGTACACGAACGTAAAAAATTACTCAGTAAAATACCCTAAAAAGTAGGATTTTTGCATTTATAGAGTATGTACCGGGTATTTAGACTTGTCAAAAATGTTAGCCAGAGATCTGTTTTTGGGCCATCGCTGTATGTTTACAAAACTAGAGAGTTCAACCACGTCTTAACCACCACTAATTTTAAAAACTAATCTGAGTCTACGCTGTATGTTTTTACATGCAGAAACGATCGGGCTCTCTGGTTACGAAATAACTTTTGATAAATCTTATACAAAAGTGTATGAGTTTGTTTCTGTGTGCAGAAACAAACTATGGGTATGCCCGTTAGGATTCCTAAAAGTTTTAACCTGATTGAAAAACTATAACTCTAGGTTTTAAATATTATCGAACATTAGATTATATGAACCTGACGTGGACGTATCTAAGAATAACATATTTTGTGTTATGAAATCAAAACAGGATTAGTTTGTTACCTCAGGGACCCATTTCCATATTTGGTGTATAATGTATACTAGTTGTGGTAAACTGGTAATGGACCCTGCTTGCATTAACATATAGCGTACTAATTATGTTTTACAAATAGTGGTGGTTAAACAAGTGGTTGTCACTCTCTAGTGTATATATATATATATCATTTTACTACCCTAATTTAAGTATTTATACAAACAGAAGACGGCCGAAATGCAAGGTGAAATGAAACATCTAAAATCGCAACTGGCAAAGGAGAAAACCGTAAGTTTGTTGGCCCATTTAAGTCCTAGTTATGGGATCCCTTTTGGATATCCGATGAGAATATATTTTGATTTTACTGTGTTTTTCTTTCTTTCTCTGTCACGCTCGTGACAGGTATGTCATGACGCCAGATTATTGGCATGAATTGGTTATCCAATCAGGTGAAAGCTTCTTGAAACTACTTGTGAAGAGAGGCCTATTTTTGAGCATTTTTGGCGTTATTGCAAGCATTTCCCGATTGGAAAGGAATATCCACTTCAAATATGTAGTAAAATTAAAGATATACAATACTACTAGTAAAATTGCCCTGCTTACCCTATGAAATCACCCAAAGCAAAATATGTATAACCAATCATAACTACAACATTATTAAGCAAATAAATGAGATGAAAACACAAAACTAAGATAAATACATACAAAATGTAAATACGAACAAAAAAGATATACATTCTCCACGCCTATCTAATCTCTTTCCGGAAAATTCCTCGTTTGTTTATTCTACTGAAACTGGTATGGTCAGTTACATTTACGCTTTATGTAATAAGGAAGAAAATGTCCAATCGAGTTTAATCATCTAGTGGTGCTAGATGATATGGCTGGGATCTAAAGTGGACAATTCTAGATATACAGACAAATTCCTGAGAGACCAAAGAATATAAGCACGACTGCTATTGTGCGAATGTTCGGCACCGGTTATTCTATAACAGCCGATATTTTGAAACTGTTAAAGATTGCTTCACTTTATATTGTAAGAATAATTGTAGGTGTGTAAAATAAACTGATAAGGGGCCAAAACGACCCAAAAACAGCAAGATGGTAAATCCGTTTTAATATTAAATTCATAACTTGAATACTATTCACTGGTGTGAGTACGATTTAGTTTTGGGTGGTTTCCGGAAAATAGTTTGTAGCATTTCGTATAGTATATATTTGTTTTAATTTATGTCCAAAATATTTTGTGTGCAGATGTGAAACGTCTCGCACGTAAACTTCTCGCACCTTGTAAATTCCCTTTATATTCTGGAAATTTGACTCGCCATATATGGCGAGTTGGTGGGAAAACATGGTATCCCGCCTGTACATAAATGGATGCAAATCTAAAAAACGATTTCTCCGCAATGCGTAATGGTAGAGACCTCAGCTATGGCTCATTCGATCAAGGAAACCCTATATTTTATTCTCTGTAATTTTCATGGAGACATATTAAAAATGCGAGGAGTGATAGCCTTTCTTTTTCAAGGCTTCGCCTCTTATTTCTATCGATTTTACACGAATTTACAAGTGACTAACTCAGCCAATAGGAGTCGCGTTAACTTGCGGAGACGCTCTTTTTGTCAAGCAAGTCTTTCTTTACATTCTCTGTGAATTTCGTGCCGTTGAGAAAAAAAGGAGAGTGTTGGTGACGTTTTCGCAGCAGGCGTTTATGCTTCGTGTTCACCAAAGCATGAATCCAGCTGGGCCTGCTGAGCGCACGATAAAGAAAAAGGCGGCGAGACTAGCTAGTTCGGTGTGCCCTGCTTTGAAGAATATTGGATATAGTATTTGTGTTTGTTTGCTTTTGTATGCCCTTTTTACACTTCCTTCACTGTTCTTATTTATACTTTTTACTATTTTAGTTCTACAAAACTAAAAACTTCAATGCGTTTTGGTTCAATTTTTCATAATATAGTTAGAATAAAGGAAAATTTCAATTAGGAATAGTAAAAAAACTACTGAAGATACAAATACAGTTCAAATTTTCCTGAGTACAAAAACTATTAGACAATCTACATTCCAATTTTCATATCAGTTGGGCATACCAATAATTAGTGAGTATTTCGTTTGTCAGTGCACCTCAAAATTTTCAAAGTCGAGCAGAATTTTCTTTACATAAAAAGTGGTGTTCACTAAAGTTTACATAATATATTCTTTATTGGAGGTAGATTCTAGGTGTGCGGTTTGTTTAAAAGAGGGATAAGTTATCTTTCCAACCATACTAAATATTAAATCATAGCATATATTTGAGAAAAACTGTGCTAATTTGAAAATGACCAAAAATTGTAAAAAACACTGCGGGACAGCATGTTTAAATTAATGCATTTGGCCGGGAGTGAAAGAGTTAAGACTGTACAAATCGTGGCTACAATAATTAATTGTAAGCGTTCTGTGGAGAGTAAACATATAGACTTTCCGCTGCGCAGCTCGCGAAAGACCGTTAGGCAGCCAGCCTAAACAAGCTCAGCTAACGCCCCGGTCAGTTAAACTACAAAAAAGCGCGAGCCCACAAGTTGATGCTGGCTATTGAATACCCGAATGATTTTTGTTCGTTTTTAAATTTTACTATTGTTTGTGTTGTTTTTAAGTGTTTAGAGCTGTTTAAAATATGAGGTGAAAGTGTGTTATATTTCTTTTTAATTTAATATTTTAAGGGATATTTCGTAGTAACTTGGGATGTGTAATGTCCGTTTGTTTTTCCCCAGTTCAATATAACTTTTCTTCACAATTTAAAGAAAATAATCGTTGACGGCTGTTAATATAATCCAAACATTTGCAAAACGACCGTTATACTTATATTCTTGTGACTGTAGGGAATTATCCTTGCGCAATTTACCCAGAATTTGTCACTGTAGATTCAAACCATATTAGCTGAGATCACTAGAAAATTAAGATTCAACTTGTTTGGATATTTTCTTTCGTTTTATATTAAGCGTAAACTAAACTGATTATTATTTTCGGTGAAGTTATAGGGTTCACTTATATCCTATGTGTAATAATAGTGGATTTGTAATTGCTTGATTATATTCTAATTTGGAGGATTCTTCGGGGTAAACTAAAATATTTTAAACCAAGTTACGTTTTTCTCATTCATGGTCCACATCTTTAATTTTTTCGAGACAAACTATCGGTAAAGATGATAAAGTTTCAACCTTTTTTTTTTTTTTTTTTTTTTTTTTAAAAAGTTTTAACCTGATTGGATAACCTGGTCTACCAAATGAGAGGGCGACATGGCATGTCTGTGACGAGCACAATTAAAAAAAAAACACGGATTAAAATCAAAATATGTTTCGTTAGAAGATGGAACTCATAAAAGCGAGATTGCAACAGAGGCCAACGGGATTGACAAGTCTCGTCATTGTTTGACATAATCGGCGTAAATATTTAATCATCAATTATGCTATGACGCATTTACTGCAATAGCATCCAGAGCAATCTGCTGCCTCAAACTAACCGACACAGACTTAACATTGTTCAGTTTTGACAGCAGATTTAAATCGCCGTTATACTATTTTGCGTTGTGGGTCACAGATATGGACTTAGAAAAGCGGGAACATTTATTTGTCCGTTCAATACAAATATTTGAAAGAGTTTATAGGGTTATATTGATCACGAATTTGGTATCTAATCAAATACAATCTTATTTAAAAACTCCGGTTAACAAACTCTTTTTGATGTGCATTTCCCCAAATACAACATGAAACCCTTCATCGTGGTTTGTAAAAGATCTTAAACCAGAAGTATACTGCAACCAGTCGGAATGGGTAAACTTTTCTATCGACTTCTGTAATATACTATCTACATTTCTGTCTTTTATTTTTTGTCCACTGTTTTTTTCTGCGATGTAGAATATGATTTCAAATTCCTGCACCTAATTTGTATGTAACTAAAAAACGGGGCCATATCAACATATCTAAATAATACATATACATGATCTTTATATGCCTCACTTGGTTTAGCAGATTGAATATATACCCATATTTGTCTGTACAGACATAAAAATTACAATTTTTTAAAAATATAATTGATTTAATAGAGATTGGTCGTTAACACGATACTGGCACTAGCAACCTGATGTTAACTGCTTATTATGGGTCCCATTTGAAAAATTGGGACACATATTGTTTTTGTCCGTTTTTTTTTTTCTTTTTTTTTTCTTTTTTTTCGTCAAACGCTTGACAGGCATGGCATGTCGCCCCGACATCTACCAGAACGAATAACGGAATCGCAATGAGACTTCGCCATATGTTAGACAACATGTTCTAGATGAACAGAAACAAAAATTTTGGGAGATAAAACCAGAGGAATTCCCCTGGGACGTTAAAAACCAAAACGGTATTTTTTTCTAAAAAATTCGCTTTTTTGGGCATAGCGCTTTAACGACAGCACCAATTTGAATCAGATTTGGTGAAATGTAAGTGCATTAGTAACTGATTTAACACTAAGAAGAAATAAAAAAATTACCTAGGGTAATTACGTTAAAAACGACGACATGTTCCTGAATTATGATTGTGACAGGCATGCCATATCGCACTGACAAATCAGACAAGGAGTCGACAAATCAGATTTAAACTTTAAGAATTGTTACATAACTTGACCCACATATGTAAAAATAGAAACTTATCTACTAAACCTAGAGGAATTCCCTGAAACCATGAAAAACTAAATCGGTCTGTTTAGGCAATTTAGCCTCATTTCACTTTAGCTCTCGAAAAGAAGGTTTAATTTAAAACATTTGTGGTAAAACTGTTCGTAAATTTAGGACGTTTATTCTTTTTTAACTACACATGGAAACGAAGTTTGGTTTGATAACTCTGGGACCCATGCGTTTATGCTTGCAGAAACAAACTACATATACTCGGTGTATAAAATACAAATTGTGGTTAGGGACCCTGTAGCATGAGTATATGGCCTACAACATGTGGTTTACAAATAGTGGTGGTTAAACACGTGGTTGACACTCTCTAGTATATATATATATTTTACTACGCTGATCTATGTATGTTCTCTTACAGGAAAAACTAGATATGCGAAATGAAATAAAAGATCTACAATCGCAAGTGGCAAATGAAAATAGAGTAAGTTCGTTTGCTCATTTATAGCTCAGTTTACGAGGCATAAACTTGACCGTAAATATACCTCTGAATACATTGTCAGATTACGATTTGTCTCGTTTACGCACTCCTGGTAAGTGCCTAGAACAAATACAAACAACCGACTCACATGTAGAGCTGCAACGATATATCGATAATCGTAAAAATCGCAATACTACCCAACTAAGACACTAATAAAAGCGTATCGCGATTATCGTACCACAGACCCATTATTTTATCAGTCAAACTTTGCAACACTTGCCTAAAAATGCGTATTCAGTTTATCGATAAAAACGCGTTTGTGCAATTACAAAATCGGTTTAAAACGTTTAACTTTTATTTTCGGAAATCCCCTAGTTTACTGTCGTTAATCGCGATTAAGAGACGTGCAATTATCGATACTTTATCGTATATATATATATATATATATATATATATATATATTATTTTACTATGCTAATCTATGTATGTTTTACAAACAGAACACGGCAATAATGCAAGTTGAAATGGAACATCTAAAATCGCAACTGTCAAAGGAAAATAAAGTAAGTTTTTCCATTTACAGCCAAGTCTTGGTACATACTTTAGTTCTATACCGTATCTTTAGTTCTATACCGTATCAGACAAAATACCGTATCGGCATAGCAACAAATCGCTGAGCAAAAAATGTAAACCGCCCTTGCATTTAAGCCGCAAACATGATTGAAAGAAAAACTTTATAAGTCGCGGCTTACAATCGAGTAAATACGGTATGCATAACCAATTATAACTACGACATTATTTAGCGTATAAATGAGGTGAAAACACAAAACTAAGATAAATACATACAAAATGTAAATACGAACAAAAAGATAAGCATTCTCCACACCTATCTGTAATCGTTTTCCGGAAAATTCTCCGTTTTTTTATTCTACTGAAACTGGTATAGTCAGTTACATTTACGATTTATATAACAAGGAAGAAAATGTCCAATCGAGTTTAATCATCTAGTGGTGCTAGATGATATGGCTGGGATCTAAAGTGGAAAATTCTAGGTATATTGCATGGGTCAGAGAAATTCTGAGTTTGTTTCTGCTTGGAGAAACAAAGTTATACACTTTGTATAAGATATACCAAGGACGATGAGGTAGCCAGGGAACCCGATCGTTTTTGCATGCAGAAAAATATAGTAAACACTCAACATAAGTTCTAATTTCCAGGTGGCATCAATATAAAATATATAAAACAATGGCAACGGGAAATCTTACAACGAATAATATACCACTACATACATATGCACTATAGCTATCAGATATGAAAGTTTGACCTTATTTGGATATTTCTTCCTTCTTTCGTCTGGTTGAGGTTACAGAGATTTTTGGGAAACGGTTGAAGATGGGTATTGGAATTTTGCATGTTTGATTTTATTAATTTTTTTTATTTATTTATAAAGTGTTTAAGGGACCAGTTTTGTTTAATAAACGTTGCAATAATGTATTATAAAGGATTGTTTTATTTTATTTCGGGCTTTTCGGTATATAGACCAAGATCTTTTAAATAATGTAATTTTAAGTTTTATTTTAATTTTTTTTAATTTTTACATCTGAAGTAATTTGTTTATTCCAGTTCCAATTTTTTTTTAAACTAAGACAATCTGGCACAAAATGTCGAAAATGTTAAAAACTGTCGCCGTGCTTACTGGTTTGAGTACGATTGAGTTTTGGGTGGTTTCCGGAAAATAGTTGATGTTGGCTATGGGATACCCGAATGATTTTTGTTCGATTTAAATTTTTAGTCTAGTTGTTGTTAGTTTTAAGTGTTTAGAGCTGTTTAAAATATGAGGTGAAAGTGTGATATATTTCTTTTAAATTTTATATTTTAAGGGATTTTCCGTTGTGACTTGGGATGTGTAATGTCCGTGTGTTATTTCCATAGTTCATCATAACTTTTCTTTACTATTTAAGGTTAACAGGCTGTTAATATAATCCGAACATCCGCAAAACGGCCGTGATACTTATATTTTTGGAACTGTAGGGAATTATCCTTGCGCAATTTACCCAGAATTTGTAACTGTAGATTCAAACCATATTAGCTGAGATCAACAGAAAATGAAGATTCTAACTTTTTCGAGTCCAACTATTGGCGTTTCGATACAAAATATCGGTAAGGATGATAAAGTTTTAACCTGATTGCAAACCTGATCTACCCAATAAGAGGGCGACATGACATGCCTGTCACGAGCATTAGGCAGAAAAAACATGGAGTAAAATCAAAAGTGTTTCGTTAGGAAAGGGAACTCATAGAAACGAAATAAGCGAATACCCGATGCAATTGTTTGTAGCTTGCAAGTGCTGTTTTAGCAACAGAAGCCACCGTGATTGACAAGTCTCGTCATTGTTTGACATAATCGGTGTCAATATTTAATCATCAATTATGAATGCATTTACTGCAATATTAGTTCCAAGCATCCAGAGCAACCTGTTGCTTTAAACTTACCGAAATATACTTTACATTGTTCAGTTTTGACAGCAGATTTAAATCGCCTTTATACTATTTTGCGTTATGGGCCACAGATATGGGTTTAGAAAGGCGGGAAAAGTTTATTTGTAGGGTTATATTGGTCACGAATTTGGTATCCAATAAAAAACAATCTTATTCAAAAACTCCGGTTAACAAACTGTTTTTAATGTGCATTCCCCCAAATACTACATGAAATCATACAGCTAAGATACCTGACCGTCGTGGTTTGTAAAAGATCTTAAACCAGAAATATACTGCAACTAGTAGGAATGAGTAAACTTTTCTATCGACTTCTGTAATATACTATCTACATTTCTGTCTTTTATTTTTTGTCCACTGTTTTTTTCTGCGATGTAGAATATGATTTCAAAATCCCGCACCTATTTTTGTGTAACTAAAAAACGGGGCTTTATCAACATATCTAAATAATACATGTGCATGCTCTTTGTACACCTCACTTGGTTTAGCAGATTGGATACTCATATTTGTCTGTAGCCTACAGACATAAAAATTACAAATTTTTTTTTAATATTATTGATTTAATAGAGATTGGTCGTTAACACGATACTGGCACTAGCAACCTGATGTTAACTGCTTATATATATATATATATTACTACGCTGATCTATGTATGTTCTCTTACAGGAAAAACTAGATATGCAAAATGAAATAAAACATCTACAATCGCAAGTGGCAAATGAAAATAGAGTAAGTTCGTTTGTTTATTTATAGCTCAGTTTTCGAGGCATATACTTGACCGTAAATATATCTCTGAAATGCATTATCAGATTGCGAATTGTTTGCACTATCGGGTTTCTAAGATGTTGAATACGATTAAGGCATTCTGTGTTTAACTTGTTAAAGCACAGGGTTCACAAACCAATCTTGGTTGGGAGACATTTGCCATTTTCTTATGCTTATGAGAATAAACTCTGATTTTATACGAACTGAACTTGATTTTGGATAATTTTCTGTCAATTTTAGAATTTAATTCAATTTAAGTTTTTGAGAAATCAGTAATTCTATTTCGAATCTAATTAAAAAAAAACTGTGTATAGCTATAATTTTTATTCTAATGTAATTTTCAAAAACCTGAAATTTTTCTAGTCACCTAAGTCTCGTTAACGCACTCCTAGTAAGTGCCTAGAACAAATACACACAACCGACTCACAAGTAGGGCTGCAACGATATATCGATAATTGTAAAAATCGCAATACTACCCAACTACGACACTAATAAAAGCGTATCGCGATTATCGTACCACAGACCCATTATTTTATCAGGGAAACTTTGCAACACTTGCCTAAAAATGCGTCTTTAGTTTATCGATAAAAAAGAGTTTGTGCAACTTCAAAATGGTTTAGAACGTTTAACTTTTATTTTCGGAAATCCCTATGATTACTGTCGTTAATCGCGATTAAGAGACGTGCGATTATCGATACTTTATCGTACATATATTTATATGTATATATATTATTTTACTGTGCTAATCTATGTCTGTTCACAAACAGGAGACGGCAACAATGCAAGTTGAAATAAAACATCTAAAATCTCAGCTGGAGAAAGATAATAAAGTAAGTTTTTTCATTTACAGCCAAGTCTTGGTACATACTTAAATATAAATAAATGTCGGCAATTCACGCTACGCTGAGTCAGAAGATACGACAAGTATATTAACCTGTAAATCGTTGGGTGTCCGTTTTATTATTGTAATGTTTAAAATGATAAATAAGTGTAGGTTTAATATGATAAATGTGGTAGGAGTGATCTTGGTGTTTTAGTTCTATTAATCTACTAGATTCTACTGGTTTATGTTAAGTTCTGCGTGATTGGTTCTGAATCTGCCTAATAGCAGTCCACTGGTTGTTCTAGAACAATTGTCGGCAACCTGCGTTCTTTCATCCTTTCAATACAACCCTTACTAATTTTATTTATACTTTAGCGAGCGCTTAATAAGTTAAATACCCATGCATAAGTGAAACAAAAATAATAATACTCGCGTCTTTATCTCACACAGTATTGTTATTATTATTAGTTAAATGTTATTTTTATTAGTTTTGCGACTCGAAGTAATTTTTACTTTATGAAATATCAGTTAAAATAGCTCGTTAAGTGCAAAAGTTTGCCGACCCCTGTTCTAGGACATAGAGGCTCTACACGAAAACCTGGAGACAAACACCAAAACAATGCTTAGACTGACTTCCCGTGAACCATATTATGAACCACCGGAAAATGTATACGTTCAAGTGAGAGGTATTTTTTGAATTGGATAATTACCATTATCCCCGTGAATGGGAAAACCAAGGGGGTTAACACACGGGCAATCGTCAGATCACTTCCCGCTCATAATCGGTTTACCGGACCTAGTGCAGTGTGTTGTATATGATAGACACGTTCCTTTAATTTGGTAGAACCCAATAATTCAGTGGGTTCAGGCAATGTCCGTAAAGTGCATTGCCCAAAGAAACGATCAACTAGCTGGCTACCCGTTTCGCATCTGCAACCTTTCGATTGAAGGGCGTCGCACTAAACCGCAATACAAATGGGTAGAATTGAAGTTCCGCATAATAGCAATGTTCAAAAGATATTGTGCAATTAACTGTTGTGTATAGGAGTTTGGCTGTTCTCACTCAACTGATTTTTATTGGTTTTTATCGGTATTTTGCGACACCAAATTGATGCATGTAGATACAGACAAATTATGTATATAATTTACTTGTTGAGTTCACTATCTTTTTAAACTATATTTTTTAAGACGATCATGTTGTTAAATCTATTAAACTATTGCATTATAGGCTAGCGTACATTAAGTGCCTTGCAGAAGCATATCTTAGATCGCATATTCCAAGTGGGTGGCTATTGGTCAAGGGTTAGTATGATCATATCAACGACGGGGCGTTGGATTAATGGGTTGTACTACAAACTATCCCAGCCATACACAATAGTCTGTTATATTTTTGTGGGCAAAGTATTGATATAAGTAAGAACATAACGCGTATCGCTCCATATAAAGTTTGAGATTTTATGATTTTACTGTCCATGCATATATCAAGGAAAGGACAAGGTGTATGGGACTTAAAAGTAAACAATTACCGTTAAAGCAATGTTTTATAGGGAAGTATACCTTAAGTGTTTTGCCGAAGCATATGATAGCCCCCATATTGAAAGTTTTAAAAAATAAGAAAATAATTCTGATCGACGAATGGATGTCAGATCATATCAGTGGCTGATTTAGACGGTTGTGACTGTGGATACGACATTTTTGCTGCCCCGGTAGTAGATTATTGGGTTGTAATAAGACAATGGATAATATTCCAGCCATACACTATAGTTTGTTATTTCTGTGGGTAAATTATTGTAATAGTAAGAATATGAGACTTAAATGTAAATCTTTGCAGACAGCTCTTTGTATTCGTAATTCATTTGTCATTATAAATGTATATTGAACAGTATTTTGTAAATGTCAGTATAATCGACATTTAAAGTCCAATTTAATAAAAATAGGTAAAAATTTATTCCTCTTTGTAGGTAGCAGCAATACAAATAGGCCTCTTTCAAGTGTCCCGGAAGAATCTCTAGGTGACCATCATCGTCACGTACAAGTCCAGAATGATTCTAATGCATCGATCTGTTCACCGGAAAGTACAAACGACGAGGTTTCAACAACTTCGTTTTCGAGTTCTACTTACGGTAGGACCGAGTGTGAATATTTGGCTCTGGGGTTTGGCCAGGAGTTTGCAACCTGGGTATTTTTCAATCTAATGCTTTTTTTGTCCTTCTAATATGGCTGTTTGTCCTTCTAATATGGATCTCACTCAGTGTTGTTTTCCTTTTATTTCGAAAATTTAATTAGTTTTGACGCTTCCACACCCAATAACTTTTATTTTGTGAAATCGGCATCTCCGTAAGTGCAAAAGTTTTTCGACCCCTAGGTTAGGTGAATAAGGAACGGTTCAATACTTGCATTCGTCCGAATACCGTAACGGATGGTCTACCACATTAATCATTTTTTTAGGAAAAAATTCAATACGGTTGTTTAAACACAACCAGCCAGCTGTATTAAACCTTTTAACGAGACTTTCTTGCGCTGCAGGACAACCTTATACATATTAAACGAAACAATTAAAGTTTTCTAATTCTTTCCTTTGTAGGAAACGAAACGGTGACTGAGAACCAAACAAAAGGAAATTAATAATTTGATCAAAGACAACCAGACTGGCTATGACAAACAAACAATGAATAAGTTACAATCTAAATATCAAGACACGTTTTTAACTGCTTGAGCCTTGATCATTGTATTACTATATCGCTACAATATTGTGTTTAGTGCATGAGTGTTCATAGTAATTAATATTATATAAAACAACGTCTTACACCAATCTCCAATAGACACCCAACCCCTATTAAATCAGTGTTCAGTACGCTATAAGAACCTGTACAAACACTACGAATTGTTTAGCTAAATTAAGTATATTTAATAATACGAATTACATGATGAATAACAACTCAATTTGGGATAATTCACATTAGAATAAAAACATGCATGTAGAAGTTCATCCCAAGCAAAGTGGCCTCATGAAAATTCCCCCAGTAGTTGATGTAATAAATGTTAGATGTCTAATTATAATAACATTCTTGCGTAGTTATAAACCCCAGTGGTTTTCCTTTTATCGTGAAAAATAAAATTCGCCGATCAGCATAATTTGTAAAGCGCGTTATTAGAGGAAAAAGTTGTGCAAATAGGTTGTGTAATTTATTCGTTATTAACATTGTCCGGCCCGATGGTCTAGCGGTTAAGTGCGTCGCCTTTCAGTCGAAAGGTTGCAGGTGCGAAACTGGTCGCTAGCTAGACGGTTGTGTCCTTGGGCAAGGCACTTTACGGACATTGCCTGAACCCAGCGGATTAATGGGTTCTACCAAATTGAAGGAACGTGTCTATCATACACAACACACTGCAATAGCTCCGGTAACCCGACGATGGGCGCGAGGTGATCTGACGATTGCCCGTGTGATAACCCCCTAGGTTTTCCCATTCACGGGGATAAACATGAATATCCTATCCTATCCTATTAAGTGACCCACCAGTACTTAAGAATCAAACCGTGTATGAAATATTAAATATACTTTTAGACAAGTGGAAATCGTTTATTAAATGCATTGGTCGCGTTAAAGTTGTGCTTGGAGAGACATACAGGTAACGTTAAATAGTGGTGGAAAACGCTGATTATTTGTGCTATTTGTAAGTGACGCAGTATTCAGTGATTAATATGTATATTTGATTTGTCATTGTAAATTTTGATTGATCTATGTATGCTGAATTCTTTATTTTTAAGGTTACTGCTTCACGAATATTAAGTTTTCCTCTGTTAATATAAACTATATTTTACGTTTGTATTATTTTAAATAAAGAGCCATCCTAATACATTGTGCTCCAAATTCTTTTTATTCTTTTAGACAAACATTTTTTGTCCGATTTCTTTTCTTTTTGTCCAAAGTATTGACGGGGGTATCTTGTTCGTCAAAACTTGTTAAGACAGAATTTAATCAAAATAAATATTATACATATAGAAAAAAACATTACCTAGATGTGTCAAAGCCTAAAGTGTAGAAGTTTTCCCAGAGAAAATTCACCAGCATTGTGAATACTAACTAACTGTTTTAATCATTTTAGTTTTAGCGAACATAGAACTCAACATAATCTATTTTAAATTACGTTTGTCTTATGTTGGTTCCCTATGATTTAGAAAATATAACCTAAACTTTTTAGGTATATAAGTGATCAACCCATGACACGGGTGTTTTTACAGACGAATTCGACTAAAAAAGAAGTTATTAATTTAGCTGAATCTGTAAGATATCTCGACCCATTATTTATATATTTTGCTTACGTGTTTTCATGATGTCTATGTTAAACCAGTATAAATAGCGTTAAAAATGTTTACGTAATAATGAAAGTTTATGTTGCAATCGCCTATACTAGACCGCGTGGCATAACTTTTCGAATTAGTTTATACCTTAGACTCTTAGAGGCTACCTGTACATTTTTCTTCCGATGTTTTTCTGTACCGCTTAAAGCTAAAGTTTGATAAGTGTTTGATACTTATAATTTACATATAGAATCGTAAGTTGTTTAAATTTTTATTTATTTACTGCAGAAAATCGTATCTGTACCACCGTATCATACCAGGACTGAATCGCCGTATCGTCATAACCCAAGCATTTTTGTATCGTATCACAACCCTGATCACCAATTATAACCATAGGGCGTAAACTCTGTGTTTACGATAGGTGTCATTATGTTTTACATTTGAACAAATGGGACATATATTGTTTTTGTTCGTTTTTTTGTTTACAAAAGCTTGACAAGCATGGCATGACGCCCCGACATCTACCAGAAGGTATATTTAAATCATAATAAAACATGGTAATTTGTTAGACAACATGGACTAGATATGCAGAATCCAAAATTTTATGTAATAGGAATTCCCTTGAGACGTTAAAAACCAAAACCATATTTTTTTTCTAAAAAATTAAACTTTTTTGAAACTTAGCGCTTGAGCGGCTGCTATTAGTTAAATCAGACTAGCTGGAACGTAAGTGCATTTGTCGATGATTTAACACTTAGAAAAAAAAAAAAAAATTACTGATAGAAATACCCTAAAAATAAGATTTTCACCTGAGGAATTCACCTGAGACGATAAAAAACAAAACGTTTTTTTCTTCTAAAAAATTGCATTTTGGGGCATAGCGCTCGAACGTCGCTTCAACGTCTGCTACATATTTTGGTGACAATCTGTGCCAGTTAAAAGAAAGAAAACATTTACTTAGGGTAATTTTCATAAAAATGAAGATATGTTCCTCAATCATGATCGTGTGAGGCATGCCATATCGCAATGACATCTCAAGCAAGGAGTCGATGAATCAAATGGTGATATCACAAACTTGATTGGAATTATGTTTTTGTATTTCGCAACCTGACGTACTTTAAAACGTTATGTTTTTTTAAATTACCGTGGCTATGTGATGCTACAATGCATGAGGTTATTGTCGTTCACTTTGGTGTTAATATGGGACGTTGCAGTTGGATTATAAGCAGTAAAGAAGGCGGCCGTGTTGAAAATTTAGTTGTGATTAGTTTTATTCTGATGATTTATATTGATCGCGGATAAGACTAGCTGCAAACGTTTAGAGTTTAGTCAAACGACAATAGTCGCGTCAATTACAATCAAGACCTGTGAAACGCGACAATCGCATTTAATTTACGCTGTAAAATTTCACAAATAGAGATCGTTAATTTACTGTAGCTTTTTATTTATGAAATAACATAAATAGCAGAAGACACAGCATGACCTATGTCGCCGATTATCCTCACGCCCCATGATTCACTCGGCACGGGCTTTTGTCCCATGAATAATCATGCGATTCGTAATTTAAGCTACTCTAATGGTCTGTTTAAACCAACTAAAGATGTATAGTTTCAGATATTTATTTCTCCTTAGCATATATGCAATAAGCCCAAGTAAGTAATGCTTCAAAACAAACTTAAAGTTTTTTTTACAACAATTTTATAAATTGTCTTAAATTATAAATTGTAAAATTTGTCTCCAAACTAATATAAATGATTACCATAAGAAAGGCTTCACACTATGACTTGACAGCCTTGGACAAAGCCATATGGGTGCATGGCATAAACCGAGTGTTTTAATGAATTGAACAAAAAACGTATACAACATATTCTAATACTGTAGCTTTGTTTCGGTAAATTACCAGATGTCACAAGGTAATTTGGTCGATGACAAGTAACGATTATCCAGGGGATTGGATTAATCCCCACCCCCTTTGGATAACTGCAAATGTGCTAAACAGAAGGCTTAGTGATTGAATATTATTTCCATTTTTATTTTTTACCCCAATATTCGTATATGTACCCACCCACCAAGATTAAACCCACTCCCCATGATTTACCCCACCCACCAAGCCTGAACTCATTTTACATATCTGATCCCATTATCATGGAAGCAGCATATCATGGAAACAGCGAGTCCGCTGCTGGAAGAGCAGCCGAAAGACGCCGAGGAGATAAAATCGCTCTTTGTGAGTATGTTCTCCTCTTGAGAATGGACATTATACGCTCTTTGTGAGTATGTTCTCCTTTTGAGAATAAATTATTCTCAACCCATCCTATCAGCGCTGAGAGGATATTTAATAAGGCTCGTAATTTCCATCATTTCTCCCTTATGTAATTTTTTACACAGAAAAAAGTTAAATTGTTCAATCAACAACTCCCCACCTGAGAAACAGGATCGAGGACGTTTGATATTGGTCGAAGTCTTCAATTCTTTTGCCACATTGACCTTAGGTCACTGGGGTTCGATAGTTTAAAGGCCATCTCTAAGAAAGCAAGACTGGGTTCGTCGATGAGTTTTCTCTTCCCACCCTCCAAGTGCTGCAGGATGGCGAAAGTGGGTTAAGGGATGGAAGGTTCAGACTTGGAAGTGGGGTAAAATATGGGAAGGGGGGTCAGATATATAAGATGGGTTTAGACTTGGGGGTTGGGTAAACATGAAAGGTGGGTCCAGTTATGTAAGATGGGTCAAGACTTGTGTTGGGGGTAAAACATAAAAGGCAGGTTAAAGCAAGGGGGATGGGATCAGATATGTAAAATGAGTTCAGGCTTGGTGGGTGGGGTAAATCATGAGGAGTGGGTTTAATCTTGATGGGTGGGTACATATACGAATATTGGGGTAAAAAATGAAAATGGAAATATTATTCAATCACTAAGCCTTCTGTTTAGCACATTTGCAGTTATCCAAAGGGGGTGGGGATTAATCCAATCCCCTGGATAATCGTTACTTGTCATCGACCAAATTACCTTGTGACATCTGGTAATTTACCGAAACAAAGCTACAGTATTAGAATATGTTGTATACGTTTTTTGTTCAATTCATTAAAACACTCGGTTTATGCCATGCACCCATATGGCTTTGTCCAAGGCTGTCAAGTCATAGTGTGAAGCCTTTCTTATGGTAATCATTTATATTAGTTTGGAGACAAATTTTACAATTTATAATTTAAGACAATTTATAAAATTGTTGTAAAAAAAACTTTAAGTTTGCTTTGAAGCATTACTTACTTGGGCTTATTGCATATATGCTAAGGAGAAATAAATGAAACTATACATCTTTAGTTGGTTTAAACAGACCATTAGAGTAGCTTAAATTACGAATCGCATGATTATTCATGGGACAAAAGCCCGTGCCGAGTGAATCATGGGGCGTGAGGATAATCGGCGACATAGGTCATGCTGTGTCTTCTGCTATTTATGTTATTTCATAAATAAAAAGCTACAGTAAATTAACGATCTCTATTTGTGAAATTTTACAGCGTAAATTAAATGCGATTGTCGCGTTTTACAGGTCTTGATTCTAATTGACGCGACTATTGTCGTTTGACTAAACTCTAAACGTTTGCAGCTAGTCTTATCCGCGATCAATATAAATCATCAGAATAAAACTAATCACAACTAAATTTTCAACACGGCCGCCTTCTTTACTGCTTATAATCCAACTGCAACGTCCCATATTAACACCAAAGTGAACGACAATAACCTCATGCATTGTAGCATCACATAGCCACGGTAATTTAAAAAAACATAACGTTTTAAAGTACGTCAGGTTGCGAAATACAAAAACATAATTCCAATCAAGTTTGTGATATCACCATTTGATTCATCGACTCCTTGCTGGAGATGTCATTGCGATATGGCATGCCTCACACGATCATGATTGAGGAACATATCTTCATTTTTATGAAAATTACCCTAAGTAAATGTTTTCTTTCTTTTAACTGGCACAGATTGTCACCAAAAATTGTAGCAGACGTTGAAGCGACGTTCGAGCGCTATGCCCCAAAATGCAATTTTTTAGAAGAAAAAAACGTTTTGTTTTTTATCGTCTCAGGTGAATTCCTCAGGTAAAAATCTTATTTTTAGGGTATTTCTATCAGTAATTTTTTTTATTTTTTTCTAAGTGTTAAATCATCAACAAATGCACTTACGTTCCAGCTAATCTGATTTAACTCATAGCAGCCGCTCAAGCGCTAAGTTTCAAAAAAGTTTAATTTTTTAGAAAAAAATATCGTTTTGGTTTTTAACGTCTCAAGGGAATTCCTATTACATAAAATTTTGGATTCTGCATATCTAGTCCATGTTGTCTAACAAATTACCATGTTTTATTATGATTTAAATATACCTTCTGGTAGATGTCGGGGCGTCATGCCATGATTGTCAAGCTTTTGTAAACAAAAAACGAACAAAAACAATATATGTCCCATTTGTTCAAATGTAAAACATAATGACACCTATCGTAAAGTAAACACAGAGTTTACGCCCTATGGTTATAATTGGTGATCAGGGTTGTGATACGATACAAAAATGCTTGGGTTATGACGATACGGCGATTCAGTCCTGGTATGATACGGTGGTACAGATACGATTTTCTGCAGTAAATAAATAAAAATTTAAACAATTTACGAGTCTATATGTAAATTATAAGTATCAAACACTTATCAAACTTTGGCTTTAAGCGGTACAGAAAAACATCGGAAGAAAAATGTACAGGTAGCCTCTAAGAGTCTAAAGGGCTCCACACACATATAGCGTTTCGCGTCAAAACCTCGCGTTTGCCGTAAAACTCCTTGCGTCGGGTCATGCACACACTCGCGCCAGACAAACGCAAGTAGAGAGAAGTGGCTCAATAGCGTCAAACGTCAGAGTTAAAAATATTTTAACTTTAGCGCAAGACGCAATAGGCAGAAAAATGAAGGAGATACTGTTTTAAGTTGATTATGTTAATAAAAACCAAGGTAGACCAGAGAATACGTAAATAAGGATTATTTAAGTACAGCATTATAACAAATATTTGTTTAGTTGGATTTAAATATCATTTAAACTAAGTTTTAGCACAATTTTTGTATGACACAGATCCAAAAATGTCAAAAACAGATTTTAATGTGTTACTTATCTTGGTACAAGCAAGTTCACATCTGTATGATTTAAAGAATTAGTATTATAAAGATAAGATGAGAAAAGAAAATACCTGGACTAACATTAGTGGCAAAATAGGAGAACCAGGTACGGTATACCGGTAGTTTATTGTTTAATGTGGTTTTATAATATATGTGATAATATATGTCAGAGGCATGTATGATGATATGGAGAAGTTTAGGGAATAGATTTTCAGGAGAGAAAAAAAAGCGGATAGTATGAAAGTGAGTGGATCCGGTGCGGCGACATGTTCAACATGGGAACATGATGAAAATATGCAATTTTTGCAAGATCACATTTGTCACCGATTGTAAGTACCGGTATCGGTTTGTATTGTTTATAAAATGTAGCATGTTTTCATTAAATAATACAGTTAGCACACATTGCTCGAACCAAGTACAGGTACCAGTAGTTTAATAGGTTTAACCAGTATACTGGTGAAGTAATAACTAACAGGCACACAACACAGGGATAGTTCTGGTAAACTAAACACCCCAACAGAACTATCTATCCGTGACGTCAACAATAGATTGCCCTTCGCCTGCTGAATCGCCGCAGTCTGCACTACAGCACAAAAGAAGAAAGCTGGATTTTAAAGTTGATTTGCAGGTGGTTATTTTCATATTGTACATAAATTGTTTGTGTGTAAACAACTTTTTTTACCATTGTCCATCAGTTTATTTTGCTCCTGCAATGTCTAATTGAAAATATTCAGATTTATGTGGACCACTACCCGGTTAATTTTTTATTAATCGTTATTTGATTCTAGATATCCACAGTTCTAATAACCACTCACTTTATTACTAGGAAGACCTCATACATATTCTGGAGAGAAATTCTGAATATATGAAAAAGTGCAGCTCAGGCCAACATTGTGCAGGATGATATGTATGATAGTTTCGGAAAATTTACTGTTGCTAAACTATGTAGTCTCAATGGAAACAGCTGATGAAGCTATGGCTGAAATTGTGCAGATATTGTTAACTCTGTAACTTTCATATTGAACATACCAGTCATTGTAAATGCAAATTTGTTATTTGGTATCAATGAACTGTAAAGCATGCAGCTAGTTGTAAATAATATTTTTACTTATATTTCAGTGTTATTATATTTCTTCAGTCATATACACTGCCTTTCCAAGCTAACTGTGATAGCTAATTGTTCATTTCATAGCACTGTATTGCTCTTTCTTCGTTTGATATTTTGCAATAAAAATAAATATCAAGTAAGTTGTTTGTAATATGAAAATGGTGTGACATATATGAAAAAACATTAGTAAAAAGAAAGAGTGGTTATATGTCTAGAAACATGTGACAATAAAGTGAAGAGATTGGACGTTTTATTTTGCTTAATTCGTTTTCTACTCGTGAATACAATCGTTCTAATGGCCAGTAAACAAAACCACGTGGAAATGTTTTGACGCAATACGTCATCATGAACGCGAGTGTGTGTGCATGGTCTCGCGTCTCTCTTAAACGCAACGCCTGACGAGAAGGATGACGATACGCGAGAAACGCGAAGGATTGCGCAAAACGCTATATGTGTGTGGAGCCCTTAAGGTATAAACTAATTCGAAAAGTTATGCCACGCGGTCTAGTATAGGCGATTGCAACATAAACTTTCATTATTACGTAATCATTTTTAACGCTATTTATACTGGTTTAACATAGACATCATGAAAACACGTAAGCAAAATATATAAATAATGGGTCGAGATATCTTACAGAATCAGCTAAATTAATAACTTCTTTTTTAGTCGAATTCGTCTGTAAAAACACCCGTGTCATGGGTTGATCACTTATATACCTAAAAAGTTTAGGTTATATTTCCTAAATCATAGGGAACCAACATAAGACAAACGTAATTTAAAATAGATTATGTTGAGTTCTATGTTCGCTAAAACTAAAATGATTAAAACAGTTAGTTAGTATTTACAATGCTGGTGAATTTTCTCTGGGAAAACTTCTACACTTTAGGCTTTGACACATCTAGGTAATGTTTTTTTCTATGTATAATATTTATTTTGATTTAATTCTGTCTTAATAATTTATAACGGAATATAAAAACTAAAAGAATTAAAAGAATTTGGAGCACAATGTATTAGGATGGCTCTTTATTTAAAATAATACAAACGTAAAATATAGTTAAAATTAAAAGAGGAAAACTTAATATTCATGAAGCAGTAACATTAAAAATAAAGAATTCAGTATACATAGATCAATCAAAATTTACAATGACAAATCAAATATACATATGTGAATATTGCGTCACTTACAAATAGCACAAATAATCAGCAAACCAGAAAGCGTTTTCCACCACTATTTAACGCCACCCTTATGTCTCTTCAAGCTCAACTTTACCGTGTACATTACATTTAAAAAACAATTCCCATTTGTTTAAAATTATATTTTATATTTCATACACGGTTTGATTCTTAAGTACTGGTGGGTCTCTTATGTTAATAACGAATAGATTACACAGCCTAATTGTACAACTTTCTTCTCTAATAACGCGCTTTACAAATTATGCTGATCGGCGATTGATTTTTCACAAAAAAAGGAAAACTGGCGGTTATAACTACTCAAGAATGTTATTATAATTAGAAATCTAACATTTATTAAATCAACTACTGGAGGAATTTCCATGAGGCCACTTTTCTCGGGATGAACTGGGTTCTATTACATGCATGTTATTATTCTAATGTGAATTACCCCAAATTAAGTTATACATCATGTAATTAGTATTATCGAATAGACTTAATTTAGCTAAACATTTCCTAGTGTTTGTACAGGTTCTTATAGCGGACTGAACACTGATTTAATAGGGGTTGAATTTCTATTGGAGATGGGTGTAAGACGTTGTTTATTTAATATTAATTACTATAAACACTCATGCACTAAACACAATATTGTAGCGATATAGTAATACAATGGCCAAGCAGTTACAGAAAACGTGTCTTATTATATAGGTTTCAACTCATTTATTGTCTGTTTGTCATAGCCAGTCTGGTTGTCTTTGATCAAATTAATAATTTCCTTTTGTTTGGTGTTCAGTCACCGTTTCGCTCCCTACAAAAGAAAGGATTAGATATCTTTAATTGTTTTGTTTAATATGTAAAGGCTTGTTCTGCAGCGCAAGAAAGGCTCGCTAAAAGGTTTATTACAGCCGTCTGGTTAATTGTGTTTAAGAAATAAACACCAGTATTGAATTTTATTCATAAAAATAAATAATGTGGTAGCCCATCCGTTACGGTATTCGGACGAATGCAAGTATTGAACCGTTCCTTGTTCACCTAACCTAGAGGTCGAAAAACTTTTGCACTTACAGAGATGCCGATATTTTACAAAATAAAAGTTATTAGGAGTGGAAGCCACAAAACTAATAAAATTTTCGAAATAAAAGGAAAACAACACTGTGTGAGATTAAAACGCGAGTATTGAACTTATTAATAGCTTGCTAATTTCGCAATAAAATTAAAAACAGTCATATTAGAAGGACGAAAAAGCATTAGATTGAAAAATACCCAGGTTGCAAACTCCTGGCCTAACCCAAGAGACAAATATTCACACTCGGTCCCACCGCAAGTAGAACTTGAAAACGAGGTTGTTGAAACCTCGTCGCTTGTACTTTCTGAGGAACAGATCGATGCATTAGAATCATCCTGTGCTTGTACGTGACGATGATGGTCACCTGAAGAATCTGAAGATTCTTCCGGGGCATCCGGAAGAGGCCTATTTGTGTTGCTGCTACCTACAAAGAGGAATAAATATTAACCTGTTTTTTTATTAAATTGGACTTTAAATGTCGATTATACTGACATTTACAAAATACTGTTCAATATACATTTAAAATGACAAATGCATTACGAATACAAAGAGCTGTCGGCAAATGTTTACATTTAAGTCTCATGTTCTTACTATTGCAATAATTTACCCACAGAAATAACAAACTGTAGTGTATGGCTGGAATATTATCCATTGTCTTATTTCAACCCAATAATCTACTAACGGGCCAGCAAAAATGTCGTGTCCACAGTCACAGCCGTCTAAGTCAGCCACTGATATGATCAGACATCCATTCGTCGATCAGACTTTTTTTCTTATTTTTTAAAACTTTCAATATGGGGGCTATCATATGCTTCGGCAAAACACTTAAGGTATACTTCCCTATAAAACATTGATTTAACGGGAATTGTTTACTTTTAAGTCCCATACACCTTGTCCCTTCCTTGATATATGAATGGACAGTAAAATCATAAAATCTCAAACTTTATATTGAGCGATACGCGTTATGTTGTTACTTATACCAGTACTTTGCCCACGGAAATATTACAAATCATTGTGCATGGCTGGGATAGTTTGTAAAACACATGTTGTGTGCCATATATTCATGCTACAGGGTCCCTAACCAGAGATGTATTTTATAC